>QVQU01245485.1:0-14093 GCA_003456935.1 Machilis hrabei
AAAAATTATGTGACTTCTAAAATCATTAGAAGAACCCACCATAAAAATTTCAGCAAAATCAAAAATGGTGTGTATAATGACACCCCCATTTCTGCCTCATTCTTATAAAATCTGCCTCTTAACGCATAGAACCAATACACTAGCATCCGTGGAAAACACGAGGAATATTAGTTCGAGAATACTTTTGATTGGTCTGACATCAGGGTTCGCGTCAATCCAATTATAACTCCGAAAATGCATCATGTATCTAATTGGGTTTTGAACACATTAAATCGTCTGATAGACGACGAATTCTTGATTTTTGAGAGTCGGTTCCATGGATACTTTTGATCGGGAGGGTTTCAACTGCAACATATCAACAAATTAGCAATTTTGACCGAAACCCATTTTCCATATGATTAGTGCAGGGTCCTTTACAACAAAAACAAAAATGAATTTGAGATAAAGGTCAAATTACCTGGGTATTTACGGGGTTGCTAGGTGCAAAACAATACACGTTTTTTTAAGTTGATCTGTGATTTAAAAATCTAAGCATATTGCCAAATTTACAACAGATTTAAATGTGATATTAAACATTTACTCTGGGTTTCAGTATCACCGATTACTTTAAACCTATACATAATAATGCTTAGTAGTATACACTGAAGTTTCTGTCCTTCCTCTGCAGTACATGGGGACTACTATTGAGAAAATAAATCATAAAATATATTGTACCATATGCCTTTTTCAAAAGAAATAAACGAAATCATCTGGCTGACACAGATCAAGTAATTTGGTCTTTTTCTTTCACGTGACTAACTACTATTTAATTTTATCACTGTCAACGATATTTTAGATAACGTGACATAGAAAGCAGGGCTCTCGATATTTTTGAGTAGTCTATGAACATTACACTAAGATGACTAAAGTGATTGGATACTGTATGGAAATAGAAAAGAGAGGTTTATGAGCAGCTGCTCGGCCATTATACCCGAGTGCCTGGGCCTCTATTCAAATTGTTCTTGTGGAGACCATAACATTGGTGGCCATCTGGAACTTGTGTGCTACGACGTGCAATGGATCTCCCGCTGGGTTGCAGTTTCGTGGGTCTTCCAGCGCGAAATTATATCCTGCAATATAATTTCTTCTTCTTCCATGTGCTGATAACAAAGGACACAGTCGATTTAGGTACCTGTCGGACATCAGCAATGATCCTTATACTCATACCAACTGAGCAGCCTATTATAACGAAATTTTAAAACTCTGATAGTTCTCTCCTGCGAGCCATTTTATCAGCGAGTGATCGGTGCATTCTCCCATTGCCATTATTATACCATATCGACCACGTGTCTTTTGCAGAAATACACCATTGTGTCTGCGTAAGGGTGTCCAATCACTTTTGTCCACAAACGCGCAGACATCCCTTCTATGTGAATTTTACTAAAACATTTTACTCTACGTACCCATATTAAACCATGCAATATTTGTCAATGCGTTCGAAATATTCTGACTAGGCAATGGATATTTCCTACAATACTGTATTAGTTTTAGTTGTAAATTTATCAGTTTAAATTGAAATGCAACATTTACTGAAAAATTATTTATTAGAGTCACTAATATTTTTAGGCATGCCAGTGGCCAGCAATGCATACGATCGCTAGCCAATGGGTTCCACCAGATGAAAGAAGCAAATTCGTAAGTTTATACTACGGTACGTATCATGCCAGTTTTAATTTCAGCATCAGCAAGCCTGTCTGCATTTATGCCAAACGTAAGTGTACGACGATCGTTCAAAGAGTAAGAACTGGTTAGCCAATAAAAACTAATAGTTAAAAATATATTATTTTAGCCAAAACTTTACATTAGTTTACCGTTCTACGTAGGTATCCTCGTGATCCATGAAGATTTTAAGGCCCAGAAACAAAGTTGCTAACCAGCGACAACAATATGTTTTTCACCTCACGAACTTATGACCTCATGTACTTCACGGAATACGACAAGCTCAAATCAACGATGGAGAACTGCCTGAGCTTACTGACGAGGGGATGAGACGAGGGGATACAGAAGCTGGTGCCCCACTATGATGAGTGCCTTCCTTATCTCTGATAATGACTACGTAGAAAAGTAAACTAATGTAATAATTAAGTTTGGGCTATAATAAACTAGTCCCTGGTGACCAAGCTATGTTCGGTTACATACATTGAAAAGAAAAACCATTGAACAATATTATGCTATGTAAGCCAAATTATACACTTGATTCTATGTCGTTCCACGCGGATAAACTTATCGAAGAGATATTGCTGGAAGCATCGTCCACCAAATTGTAAAGCGTTGAACTTGATTTTATGTATGTCAGGTAGGTCGAAGTTGGCTTCAATCGGATGATGCCCAGACAATTGTCTACGGAACTCAAGATGATACTTTGCCATTTCCATACTGGTTATATGTTACCTTGCTACGTAGGGTGTCTTCAATGGAGTGTTAATAGCGTAGCCTAAACTTCTTTGTGGGTTAAATAGCGGGTACGTAAAGGGTTCTTCAAGCGCATCAGTGTTTGCAAAACAATGATGTCCTTGCCACGTTGATGGACGACAAGTTCAGTTTCTGAGAAACTTTGGTCAGCATTCAAAGTGAAGACTGCACACACTTCATTTGCCACGAGAGGATTGTAGTAACGGTAGTCTACGCCTTGTTGCATTGTGAACACCATTTGGATTTGAGGGTGTTCAGCGGCTGCACGTTGATGGGCTTCTTCTACTACTTCTCACATCTTCATAAAGGACTGCGCGAATGCATTCTGATGTCGGAAGATGTGATCCAAGAGTTGAATCAAATTGCTGCTGATATCATGGTTGATCGGCTCATTTAGGAACTGTTCAAATGCATCGTCTGAATCCAAGAAGTACATTTGACCGTAACATGGTAGTTCAATTTCATTCTGAGGATTCTGAAGGATGTGCCGCAAGGTTCATCTTATGCACAAGCCACAAAGCGGTAAATGCCGTGCGTTGAATGATGCCAAGGCATATCAGCTGTTAAGGTAGCAAATGTGGTGGAAGAATTCATCGGAGTAGATATGCTTGCGCAAGAAAATCAAGGCCAGATCTTTTGGAAGGGTCACTTTGGTTCAATTGGATACGGCCGTGCAAGCAGCAGTCACCGAAGGAGTCTGGGTTGATCCGACTAAGCATTCGTTCATCAGGTTAATGGATGGCGTTACAATGAATACATTACACGTTGAACTGGTATTATTCGACTTCCGAGTCCATCGCTATCTTGTATAATGCTCCACTATTAAGAGAACGAGAATCGCGAAGACATGCTTTACGACGACAATCTTCTTTCAAGTGGCGCGTACAGTCCTATGTGTTTAATTAAGACGTCGTTCTTCAGCATGAAGTGGCATGTTGGCAAGGCGTAGCGCTCGCCATTTAGTATCAGCACCAGGTCACTTGTAGCACAGGAACGTGCTGATGGGTGTTCAGGACGAATCTGCTTTATGCCTATAACCTACATAGAGTACAGAGTCTTAGTGTAGCGGATTATGTACCACCACAGACATTCTGTATTTGGTTCCAGAAACAGTGCATTGTCAACCCCTTATTCCTGTTCTGTTCTGCTTACGGATGAAGCGGGATTCATGCGTGATGGTAAAATTAATTACCACAACAACCATCTGTGGGAAGATAAAAATCCTCACGGCCTTATCCACTCAATGAACCAGCACCAGTTCAGAATCAATATGTGGGCTGGAATTGTTGACGCTTATCTGATCTGTCACTTTGTTTTTCCAGTACAACTAACAGGGCAAACGTACATTCATTTTTGGAAAATGATTTGCCTTTGCTGCTAGAGGATGTACCACTTGCACTTCGAAAACGTATTTGGTTCTTGCACGATGGTGCTCTCGCTCATTTTAGCATGGTAGCACTACAGTATTTAAATTAAAACTACTCATATTATATCTCGAATACCGGTACTAAGTCAAATATATAAAAAACTGTTATGAGATAAAAGTTGTATGATTTTAAGGGAACAAATTGGCTGTAGAAGTCAATGCGCGGTCGAAGTCAATATGTTTGAGATATTTTTAAAAAATGTAATTTTTTAAACGGCAACCCCCATTTCTGAGTGAACTTCGGTTGATCTCGACCTCAGTTAAATTCGCATAATGTCACTAATACGCTCTCAAAATTGCATGACAGGAAACTTTCGCAAATAAGCTGTACTACAGAAATAATACACATCAATCCTCTGTTTCGCAGATGGATATAATAACTTTCCCCAAGAAAACGAGATATTATGCGATTTTAATTAAGGCCAAGGTCAACTAAAGGTATGGGACTTGGTTTAACTGACATTTTTCTTGGCGTCTTAGAAAATGTTGTCCTGTACTTTCCAGTGAAAATGTATTTATTGGACATTTTTTGTGTGTGCTAGGGTGTGTGTGTTTTATCTCGAGGCATATATTATCATTCATCTAATATACTGGGTGTCCCATTTTAATTAATACACGCAAATATGTCATCAGGGAGGCATTGCGTAAATTTACCTTCAAATGACTTTGAACCTGATATTGATGAAAACATTTGATACGTAATCGAACGTAAAATTTCTCGCTCTTTCAGAAGCTGAAATAAAATATAGGGGTTCCCATATGTAAAAACACGTTTGACCTTCCAATGACCTTGAAAATGAATTCCAAGGTCAAATTTTGGGTCACAAATTGATGCCCCCCGCCGAGACTAACCACTTTTGTACAGGTCATTTTTCGATTGGAGGCCTCCCTGATGACATACTCGTATTTGCGTGTATTAATTAAAATGGGACACCCAATATATAGCTGATTTTGAGTAAGTAAGTGACTGACGCTAATTCTAGCCATGATGCACAACAGATAGAGAAAAATGTTAAATACAAAAATTGTTTAGCTTGGTACAAAACCTACAGAAACAAATAAAAAAATCCACCACTTTGTTTTTTTGTCACGTGACATTACAATATAGTACAATAGTCATAGTACAAAAAATGTTTAATTTGGTCCAAAACATCTGATTTATTACCTCAATTTAAAAATTTCCGCCATTTTTTTTTTGTCACGTGATATTAGAATATCTTCTAAATGGCGCATTGTATGGCAAAAAGTCATTTTTCAAAAAATGTTTGCTTTGGCCCAAAACATCTCCTTCACTACTTCAATTCTAAAATTTCCGCCATTTTTTTTGTCACGTGACATTAGAATATCTTCCAAACGGTGGGTTGTACGGGAAAAAGTAATACTTCAAAAAATATTTGTTTTGGCCCAAAACATTTCCTTCACTACTTCAATTTTAAAATTTCCGCCATTTTGGATTATAGTTGCTATGGAAACCGTGCGCCCAGCTGATTTTGACAGACTGACGCTAATTCTATTCATGATGCAGAAGAGGTAGAGAAAAATGTTAAATTCCAAAGTTGTTCACCTTGGCATCAAACCTACAGCAAAAATCGAAAACCCGTCATTTCTTTTTTGTCACGTTACATCACAATATCTTCCAAACGTTGCGTTCTGCGGGAAAAAGTCATAATGCAAAACATGTTTATTTTGGCCTAACACATCTGATTCACTACTTTAATTTAAAAAATTGCCGCCATATTAAGAAGAGTTGTGCGGGAATAAAACACTTTGACCTACTTTCGCTAATGAGCTAATAATAGACCAGCTTTCTCTTTTGCGAGAAGCTCAGGTTAGGTCTATTATTAACCTAACCTCCCACCACAACTCTTCTTGAATGACCATTTGAACTAATTAGGTTAAATTTATTCAATTTTTCTAAATTTTTTGTTTTTGGGAAATGTGAGATTATGATTTTGGATTTTATTTTATTGGGTTGCTGGCATGTGAGTAGCACTTCGAATGAAGTTTGTACCATTGTTTTGGGTGGAGCTGGTATAAAATTTTGAAAATTATGAAAATTTCGAACTAGTATGCTTGTGTTGAGAAATTGTTGGGTTTTTATGTTAAATATGAATTATTTGTAGTGCGGGGGTTTCAACGATATGTCACATGAATATCTTAGAATGTATGTAGCACTTAGAAAAAGTAATAATGATTTACAGTTTTACTTATGAGTATAGTGTTAAGATTATAAATATTTTTAATATTTTGTTGGTGTTATATAAATAATGGAACTGATTTGATTGTGTTAGAATATATTGAAGTATAAATTTAGAATTTTTAATCAAAATCAAATTTGAAAATATATATTATCGAAAATGAAAATTTTTTATTGCAAAATATGAAATTTTTGTTTCACGAAGTGCTTTGCAGATCAAATGAAAATGTTAATATAAGTTGTAGTATAAATTTCGAAATTATTTAAAGTGATATTCAAATTTTGAAAATTTGTGTTTTAGAAAATTAAATTATCTTTTTTAAAAATTGTGAAATTTTTTAAAAGTTTTGTTACATGAGTTGGTTTGTTCGTGGTATAAAGTTGTAATGTATGTGGTATTTAGTATAAAATTTGCTCTGTTCAATTAAAAATTATTTGGTGTTAAGTGTTTTGTTGACATTTTATGTGTTGTCGCCTTCTTTTGAGTTATTGTGAGATTGTTTGTTATTTATTATGTATATAATGCTGAGACGTTATGGTAATACAAATTTAAAGTTTACATTTGTAGAAATATAGATTTCTACGTTTTATTTAAATGTTTGATTTTATTAAGGTTTTCAGTATATGATATCTGAATTTACTGTTCAAGTTTTAAGTGAACATAAGCTCGTAAAATGCGTTCTATTACAATATGATCAGAAACAATGGTTAATAAAGAATTCACAAAATGTAGGACTCAGCACGGACTATGTCTAGAAGATAGAATAGAAAGTCGTGTAAAGTTGCCACTTGGAAATATTTTGAATATCACGCATGTTATACGTGATCACCGGTGCCTTGAACTGGGCTTTTAATGATGACTTTGCATAAGTATAGCCTAGCAAAGTTGAATTGGAGACTGATTGATTTTCAGACAGTAGTGAGGTAGAGACTGGAACAGTGGGCTTCGCAAAGTGGCGAGATAGTATCCATTTTAGGGGCAAAACTGAGTCCAAGTAAATGTTTACGATAATTGTTCAAGATAGAAGAGGCTTATTTGTACAGGTATTGTAAGTATTTTGGTATTTGTCTGCAAGGCAGATTTCATTTATTATACGAGATCAGACATATTTGATGTCTGATATATTTTATTTTGCTGGCACACGACTAAGTTATGAAATTAATTGATTTATAAGAAATATATGGTTTTATACCTTTGAGCTATAGTAGTATTTTATCTGATTGCAAGGAACGCATTTAAGGAGCAAGGGAAGTAAATATTTATACTCAAATGGTCTGCTACGATTTAACCTTCTTTACCTATTTTCCTGTGCTCTGAAGATATTAATTATATTGTATCTGGATGTGGGTTTTGTGTTTCGAAAGAATATATAATTTAAAATCATTTGGTTTTATCTAATATACCTCACATCCTAATGGTACCTTGTGTAAGATATATTTAGTAACTGAAAGTTTTAGGTTTTGTTATTGTTCATGCCAAAGATTACGCATAGCCTAACAGCTGTAGGCAGTGTGTTAGTTGTTCTTTCGTTTATCACGGTGAAAGAAAAGGCAGCGAACTGCTGACCTGTCTCTGAGAATCAAGTTCTTATTACCTTGCAGAGTCATATGTTGGAAAAGAGATTATTGACCAAGTTGTTTTCTAGCTCATGTATAAATGTTAATGCTTTTGCTAGTTATCATACTAAAGAAATATCATTAATAAAAAATTCAAACTTGATGAAAAACTGTTCAAATTTGACCAACTAATGGAAAAGATCTAATGTTTTTAAAACCCGACTGTGTGGATAAAATGTGTATTAAGTGTGTTTAACGTTGGCTCTATGTAAAATAGTTCAATATAAAAGATCCGTTGTTTGAAATCCCTTAGCTATCCGGACCGATCTAAGTTCTTGCCAAGCTAAGCACTGACCAAACAGGTTTGGTTTGAATTTGGATCGTATAGCGTGAATAATTAGATTTCTGAAGAGGTTGTAGGAAATTGATTATTCATGCGGTATGTTAGTAGTTCACCCTCCCTTGATACAGTAAGATAGAGGTACTACTTTTGGTACACTTTTGTTTAGTATATCGCGTTTGTTTAACTTTGGAGAGCTATTTGCTTGGTAATATTAAATTTATAGAGGGTGACTACTACACATTACTCAGTTATTTTTCTGTACTATTTGCAGCTAATGTTGCCACTTTATAATAGTAAAGGTTAAAGTTTGCACTACTCAGTTATATTTCTGTAGCAACTTGAACTAATGTTGGCATTTTATGAGAATAAAATTTAAAATCTGCATTATTCAGTTCTGTTTTTCCATTAACTGTGCCTAATGTTATTATTTTATGAGAATAAAAGTTACGTTTACAGTATTTAGTTCTGTAATAATTGTGAGTGATGTTATCGGCTTATGAGAATAATAGTTACCGTTTACAGTAGTTAGTTCTGTTTCTGCAGTAATTGTAATTAATGTTGGTATTTTATAACAACAAAATCACTACTCAGTTATTTTTCTGTATCAACNTGAATTAATGTTGGCATTTTATGAGAATAAAAGTTAAAATTTACATTACTCAGTTCTGATTCTGCATTAATTGTATCAGAGTTTATCGTTTTACGAGTATGAAAGTCGAAATTTGCATGACTTAACTCTGTTTCTGAATTAATTGTGATAGATGTCATTGGTTTATGAGAATAATAGTTAACGCTTTCAGTATTTAGTTCTGTTTTCTGTAATAATTATAATTAATGTTGGCATTTTATATTAATAAAAGCACTACTCATTTATTTTCTGTATCAACTTGAGCTGGTGTTGTCATTTTTAATAGTAAAAGTTAATAGTTTGTACTACTCAGTACTGTTTTTGCAATAAAAGTGCCTAATGTTATCATTTTATAATAATACAAGTTTCGTTTACAGTATTTAGTTCTGTTTTCTATAATAATTGTGATTAATATTGGTATTTTATACCAACAAAAGTTAATAGTTTGCAATACTCAGCTATGTTTCTGCGTTAGCTGTATCTAATGCTATCGTTTTATGTGAGTAAAAGTTAACATTTTCAGTATTTAGTTCTGTTTCCTGTAAAAATTGTAATTAATGTTGGCATTTTATAATAGCAAAAGTTAAAGTTTACATTAGCTAGCTCTGTTTCCTGTAACAAGCGTGACTTATATTGTCGCTTTATCGCAAGAAAATGTAATAGTTTGCACTACTCTGTCCTGTTTCTAAACTAATTGTAATTGTTGTTGTCATTTTATTACATTAATGAAGTTGTCTATACTAAACCACCCCTCTGTCTAGAGAGCTAATTTCTCTCTGACGACTTGGGATCTCTTAAGAAGCGTATAATATGAGTACGCTTAATAAGCGACATTAGTGGTTTGGAGAAGTTGTTTTTAGCCACTGGATGAAATACTTAGCTGCGTTTGTACATGTATGTGTAGAGTGTTCTTTGTGCTGGTCAGTCGGGTTGCGAGATTTAAAGGACGAGAATGTGTTTTTGCAGCAGCTAATATATATGTGATGTTGGAAAGAGTATAGATTTGTGTAGAATAGTTACACGTGTAAATTAAATGCTCTGTATATTCTTGGTTGGAATCCAAGAATTAAATGACGCTGGATAACCTTTCCATTCTACGAGCACTTCCTTTGTGGTTGCTTTTCCACGAGTTGCGATAACTTATTGAATTTTGTATATCTTCCCTGGTTGCAGAGAAACTTTCTGTAGTTCAATTTCGTAAAATGTTCCTTTTATGATTTCGTTGTTAAGATCTTGAAATATGTACACTGGAGGAATACGTGGCTTTCTTGATGCGATCGTGAATATTTCCTCGCTCCAGCTTCCCATGTATCCCTTTCGAAATATCATCTTGGTTTTACTAATCCTGACGTGGTCTCCAATTTCGAATTTATATTTTGCTGGTTGTTGGCTTCTGTCGTATAAATTCTTCCATACGCGCAGGGAATTCTTATGAGTCACTTTGATTGGTGCCATTTTAATTGCGGTAGCACTTTAATATACTGGTGTGTATTTTTAGTAGTGAAATGTTTCCACAATTTCGATTTCAGAGTTCTGTTGAAGCGTTCTACTATCGCTGCTCTCGTATCTTCATTTTTTGTCGTGAAGAATTGTACATTGTTTGCTTTTAAGTATTTTTGAAATTGTGCGTTCAGGAACTCTGTGCCTTTATCTGTTTGCAGTTTCTGCGGCTTATGTTTTTTGAAGATGGATTTAAATGCTTTGATTATTTCTGCACTAGTTTTGTTTTTAATTGGGATGGCCCCGGCATATCTGCTAAAACAATCGATGACTGTGAGAAGATATGACATCCCACTGTTATGTTTTCGAAGTGATCTTAAGCGAGGGAACATATATCCTATTACGTTGAAATTTTCTTCGTACTGGCTTATGTAACGTATATATGTATCTTGTGATGCTAGCCATTCCTGTGTCTTTCTTATTGATATTTTACGATTCGTCGCATTCCATAGAGATGCTGCAGTTCCAAACCCAGCCGGATGAGAGGCGTTATAGTAAATTATCTCCAGTAATTTCATAGTTCTAAATTATGTTCGATCCAAATTAATGACTAATGCTGTCTTTAGCTAATTGCGATGTTATCTGTTCAACAGTTAACAGTCAAGCGACCTTTAAAATAGTTGGGTCTTTTACGTATTTATGTTTTGTTTTGTAATGACCATGTGCTAATATAGCAATTCCATCATTCATAATGTAACGCTTATCGTCAAGAGGGCTGAGTGCTATTTTGTTTAGCTCAATTGTCTGCACATGATAATGGTTGCTTTCGAAGCGATGCATCTTCTCCATTACTAGATTGTGATTAACCAAACAATTCTTATACTTTTGATGTTTTAAATGTTTAATGGTGACACATGTTTTGATTCCTTTTGCTGTTTTCTTTTCCGAATTGGACATTAATATTTAAATTATTTTGGACGAAGCACTACAAATTCCAATATTGGCTCACCAGCCGTCTCATCCTTCATTTTACCTAAAACTTTCTCATTTTTAGTAGAATGAAGCGGATGAGACAGTAAATAATTAGAAGTGTNGGAAAAATCAATGTGTTTTTTATATCAGCGTATATACCAGAAGTCTCCATCTCATAACGTAAGGAGTCTGTATCTGTAAACAGCAATTTAGCCCTGTCTCCGTATGTAGTTCTAATATGGTCGTAGTTAAAATCATACATTAGCTCCTTGCTCAGATCTAATATAGTGCAACCTATGAAGACGGCCTTGTTTAATTTTAATGTCACAATCTGCATTTGAACGGCTACTAAATTATTATCAAAAATTTTGAAAGAGTGGAATGATGGAGCTGCTACTACTTTCGTTAGTCGTTTTTCATTGTTAATTATTTCTACTTTTTTTCTTTGCCTCACGTTCTCCATCGTTTCCCCAAAGACTGCATTATTCATTAATTTGAAAAAATCTTTTTCACAATTGGTTTTTGCTTCCTTTCCTTTTTGAGTATTAAACTCAATATATGGCTTAAGCGTGAACTTAATTCCCCTATGGATTGCTTTCATTTTCATGCCTAGGGTTGTGCATTGTTTTAAATTCCTATAATGAATGATGTAATTACATTTATTATGCAGGTTGGGAAATAGTTTCTGACATTTTGGAATGTTTTTTCCCCCAACTCCTCCATCATATCATGTGAGAATGGCGATACCATGGTTTTATCTATTACCATTTTCTCAGGGGCCAGTGGATAATCATTATGGATATCATGAAGCTGCTCTGGATATTCAAGATCCACTTCTAAAACATAACCCTCATTATTGGTATTGCTTATATTCATAACATTAAATGAATCTATTTCTTGCTGTGTCATCCATTGGAACCCATCAATTGGTAAGTATTTTGACATGGCCCATCCATATAAATTGTTAGCGTCTAGGTAGATGATATGCTTCTCGGGTTTTGCCGGATCATAATTCGGCAAATCTTTGAAATTGGCCTCGGCATGTCGATGGGAAATCATTGATATCCCACCTCATACCCCTTGCTCGAAAAAGATATACATTGTAGGATCTGTCAGCAACTCCAATTTCACCTTTGTCATCTTGAGACACGCCTTCCATGCTAACCCAGGTGCTGTATACATGTGAAGCGGCTCCAAAGAATAATAGTCATTACAAATACGACGAAAGTTTTCAAAAACATCAGCAAGTTGGAGTACATCACTTGACATATATAAATCATGATATTCTCCCAGAGTCTGTATTTGAAATGTATACCATACTTTCATGGCGTGCTGATAGTCCGAATCTTTACATGCTTCATCAGTTAGTTGGTTGTAGAAGTGCTCTCGACGTGGAAGTTGCGTTTCATTAAACTTGTCTGGACCTGTTAAATGCTCATATGGAAATACACCTATTCTTAGAAGCAGTTGATTCTGGTTGTTATTCGGGAATGTCTGCTGGAGATTTCTAAACTTATCCTTGCCTTCCAAAGCCAAAGTTTGTTCTAATTTCTCTAACGAGGCATTGAGGAATTGTAGGGAGTCAATGAATCTTAAGCTTCCCAGCGAAAAAGATATATATTTTTCAAAGTTGTTGGGAATGCATGAAATTCGTTTATTTGGGTATGACCCAAGCTCTGTGATAATAAAGTGGGCATCGTAACTTCTTAAATTATGAAAGGCAACTGGAATGTAGTCGGCGATTCGATCATTTAAATTGCAGGTATTATGAGCTGCGCCTCTAAATTTCCCAGTAAGGTGATAGTGATCTNGTACACGGTCGTTTCCTAATGACTCACCACAAATGTGACAGTTGGGCTGAGTTTCAAATTCTCTTTGTTCTCTGTCCGTCAAATGCATGGGCTTTACCTCCTTTTTTATTTTAGTAATATATTCTTCTTCTTGCAATAGTTTATGTAGGAATGTTTTCATAACATCTTCACCATGATATACAACAGGCTCCTTAATTAGCATTCCATCCTCACCTACGATGGCGTAGCAAAATCCTGAAGGTTTATGTTCTGCCAATTTAGTGGTGTATAATGAATTATCATCTGGCCGACATGCTTGATATGGTTCAAGGAAGCACTCGAAGTCAGCGTAGATGAAATATGGAATTCTCAGCTGCATATGGTGGTCCTTAAACTGCAATATGGAATCTTCTTTAGCTGGCATTGACATTTTATGGAATTTATGTTGATTGCATAATGTCTGATGCTCATCTAGAAGGTCTTGACGGCAGAAACGGTGAAGGCAGCGCTGACAATAATATCGCTCNCCATTATGCTTCGTAAGATGTGATAGGAGGCGTCTTAGATTTTTATCAGGATATAATGATTCTTCTCCTCATTGCTAATGAGCAGTAAATCTACATGCGCCGCTTTTTCATTTTCCTGAGAGATATACAATGGGAATATCTCGTTTTCATATCCATACACATTCACCGATATATTATTCTGCCTCTCAAATTTATTAATTTGACAGAGTTTTACTGGATATACACTGTGTCCGTAAAGTTATGGTACACTTTTGATCGGTCACAGGAAAGCAACAAAACAAGATGGAAATGTGAAAACTTCACCAAACAAAAGGAAAACTCTCCAAGTTTCATACCTGTTCAGTGCAGTTCGATGTGGGCTCCATTTGTTGCCCTACACACATCTAAACTATAATCAAGTTCTTCCCACACACGGTTAAGGATGTCTGGTGTAACAGAGTGAAGAACGTCAATGATTCTCTGTTTTAAATGATTAATGTCGTTTATACGTTCACTGTACACTTGTTGCTTCACATAACCCCACAAGTAAAAGTCTAATGGCGTCAGAACCGGGGATCGTGGTGGCCATGGCTTGACAGAACCCCTGCCTATACACCGCTGGGGGAATGTTGTATCCAGAAACTCACGAATAATGTTGGCGTAGTGTAGAGGAGCGCCGTCATGTTGAAAGATGACACCTTCTGGAAATTGTGGCACTGCATACAATTCCAACATGTCAAGGTAGTTGTTTGACGTCACAGTCTGCTCCGCAAAGAAAAATGG
>KZ887402.1:0-10145 GCA_003456935.1 Machilis hrabei
ACTCTCAAGCCAAAGAGGCTATACAATTCAGTTACAATGAACACTGAATATTGAATATAGAAATTACTGTTTACTTTTCTAACAGTTAGTATTAAATCTGCAACATTATAACAGACAACATATAACATGAATATGGCCAACAAAGAAAACTTTTACTTTTTGTGATATAAATATTATTTAAAAAAAATTCCAATTATAAATTGCATATAACAATTACAATATAATCACAAGCTCATTTAAAAAAATGTATTTATTCCGTATTTCTTTGTCGAAAATTTTCTCCAGGACCAACAACATNTTGCTGTGTTTCTGGCATGGATNAATGAAGTTCAGAAACAAAAAACAGAGTGCCCTACTGTATCCTCTTTAGGTTTATGGGNACAAGGTTTTCTGAAATTAATTTACATTTAAAACACGTTGTTCCCATCTTTCGGCATTTGATTATAAGCTGAAAAAATGTAAGCGAAATCGGAGGATACAAATATCTTGTATTCATAAATAAGGATCTGTCTTGGAATTCTTAGGTCAACTANGGTTAATGTAATGTAATTCATGACCTACATGTTGAGGATCTAATGTAATTTTCATTTTGAAAAACAAAACAAAAAGTGACACCCCGCATCCAAATGCATCGAATGACACCAAAACCAAGTTCCTACGATGCGTAAAACGGGCTGTTGACTGGTCTGTATAAAACTTTGCCAGAACAAGAACAACAACAAGACAAAAATACACTTCGAGCCCTATGTTTTATCTCTATTTCCCGTTTGCAGATTTTAATGAATTTCGTATACCGTACATGTCTTCTATATACCAATCATACAAAATTTGGTTTAAAAATATTTAATTACAGCGGCATTACTAATGCTTTAAGTTTTTCGTTTAACATGCGACAGTGACTTCCAACCTTATATATATGCCCGAGCGGCCAATATGATAAAGATAGCGTAAAATGTTGAAAACTATAAAATGTTTAATGAAAAAAAAAATGTAACAGAGTTATCGAATAATTGCCACATTTTAACAACTTACACTACAACCTTTCTCATTTATCAACCGTCTTAAACTAGGATGGAAGCTAAAAATGTTAGTAAACCAAATAAATTAGGCGCACTGCCAACAAAATAACGTGTTCTGTACTTTAAATGGACTGTAATTTAAATTGAGCTAATCTTTGCAAGGTTTCTAGATTGATACTGTTGAGATCTGACCNTGAAATTGGAAGCAACAAACAAGTNATTTGGTAACAAGGAAATGGTAAAAGTTGCACTTACTTTTGCTGAGGCTATGGCTGGTAGAAGTTGCACTGCTATCCTTCTTCCATTGCGTGAAAAACAAAATCATTCAGATGTGTCGTNGTGNCCAACATAACGATAGTTTGTTTCTTGATGTAGACGAAAAGAATAATTGTTTATGAATTCTAATATTTCTCTCAGAAGTAGAAGCCTTCCAAACGTAAGACAAATCAGAATTCTAAACTAAGGAGTTGTCACTCCAGCGAATGTCAACAGCTGATTGCCCTGTTTAACTAATTCAATTGTCCAATTCCCAGCTATACAACTCACGTGACTCATGTTTACTCTGACGTCACGCAACAAATTTTCCATAAACGGAAGGAGAATTCTAAACAGGGCGAAAGTTAATAAGGAAATAGGCAACAACAAAACGGAAAAGGAAAACAACTGACTTACTTAAACATAACGAAAATATCAACATGATTAACTGAAAACAATTTTTTTCAATCACAAGCAAAGACCTAATTGAATTAGAATAAAAGAAGACAAGAACAGCTGCTGCACGACGTTAAAAAATAAACGAATAACACTTATCCAAACAGTTCAAACCTATCTGTTGAGTAAAATTAACTCTTCGCTACCGATTAGTTTGTTTGTAATTGCTAAACATAATGCAAGTTCATCAAGTGCACAACCGCGCTAGAAATAACATTATGCAACATTCGTCCGATGTAGCCGTGTACTATGATTATGTTCCATTGTTAATAATAAGTGGACAGTGAAAAAAATGTTATTTTTACTGAATTATGATGAGAACATTTTTATTATTTCAGATAGGATTTATGAACATAAAAATTAAACAAAAAATGAACAAAAATTTTTCCTAAACACAATACTGTATTAGTGACGGACGGACATGACAAATTTTAAAACTTTTGGATAACTGGTCTTCTTGTTCGTTGTTTTCTTCTTCTTTTAATGTAGTGCAGCTGCTGTTCTTGTCTTCTTTTATTCTAATTCAATTCGGCTTTTGCATGTGATTGAAAAAAACATTTTTTTTCGAGTTTCGAACCTCTTGCACAAGTGAAAATGGAGGCAAAAGCGTTAACTCTAAGCCACTCCGCATCAACGTTAGTTTTCCTTGAAAACACAATGCAACTCTTTTTTTACAGTGTTGCCACACTTATCCCAATTTTGAAAATTATTTATCTCGGAAATGGGCCGACTAAATAAAAATTGTTACTCTTGCATAATGTCTTGTATTGGTCCCACGAACCTACCCTAGAATTTTTAAAACATACTTTTGACTCACCCTGTATTTTACCGAACTCAACGAGTAAAAGAGCCCGGATCAAAGTATCTTGGTCACACACCTTCCTGAAGCGGTCACAAAAACAGCATCGTAATCAGTATTACAGAACTTAGTCAGCTAAAAAAAAACTTGATATAGTTGATGCTGTAGGCTGAGACAGGACAGCCGTTTAATACAGGCCAGAAAAATGGAGCCATCGCTGCCCTCGAAAAAGCCGTGGGAAAACCAGTGCAATGCAAAAAGTAACACACTATTTCACTTCCAAATACAGTGTTGCAACGTTTATTAAAATGTCACAATATGTGTTTACCTAAAAATCAGAGGTTATTTTCAGTTAAACATAAACTATGCACTTAATGGACTTTAATTTTTCCGTTTATGTCACTGTTTGGTAGTCGTGATCACAAATGTAATGTTAACTATGATATCACATGCTTTAAGTTCAGTCTACTCTTAACTGGTTTCGGCTTCAATGATTGGACGGTCGCTTCAACAGACGTCACATTGTTTTGTTGTTGTTATATGTGCACCTAGGANACAGATGTTTTCGAAATTNCCTAAAGCACAGTTTTATAACAGTCCCAACATTTGCATGAATCATTAGAAATTATGCAGTGCGTACAATATGACTAATGCATGTTCGCTTTTCAACGTGTTGATCAACTTAATTGAAACCTGTATGTTATACTCTTATTTTACAACATGATTGTTATGATTAGTAACCACTGTATGGAATCCTAAACCCTGATCGTAAAGCTGGACTCTTGACTATTTTGGCCATACGTTTTAACTTTTGATGGATTTTAGTGGCATATCTGCATATGGTTCAACAGCTGAGATTTCGCTATTATTAAGAATCGGCTGAAGTTTAAACGCATGACGTCAGGAATAACGTTACATTTGTCTTAAAACAACCAAAAAGATACACAAGTAAAATAAATAGCACGCTATATTGACTTTCAAATAATGTTAAAATATTATATGATAGCAGCATTGAGATGAATTAATGTTTAAAGAAAGGAGAACCAAAATTGAAGTCCTTTGTAAGTATGCAATGTCACCGATGATAAATGGAGTGCTCTTCCTAAGAAATACATTCTGTAACAGGTCTGTAGGAGATGCTGCGGGTGAGAATGCGCCAGACGGTTAGGGTCATAAGGGGGACATTTTTTTCTTGGAAATGAATGGCTTATTTTTGGGACTGACTCCAACCGAGTCGTAGTTTGCGTTGCCGAAACTAAATAGCGCTTTAAAGTCACTTCATCAACATGTTGCGGGGAATAGCAACGGTCGGTGAGAAACCAAGTGAACTTCATGGGTAACTGTTATACGGACTGCATGATTTATACTTTACCGTAGCAATTATACCTCAGTTTTGTTAATCTGTACACTAAATACTGTACGATTTATTACTGTTCTACGAGGTAGAAAATAAGTAGCCTACATNTAGGCCTACTCAAAATAACAACTGCGCTATGTAGTGCTACGACATTTTGACGCATGCTGTACCATTTTTAACAAGGTCTACTTTCGTTTATCTTGGATGTTTCCACATCCATAAACCTCTTGAAAGTACATGAGGACCGAACCTATATTGTCGAACTGAAGTGAGATGTTCCTTCTCTGATCTTGCTAGTTTAAAACCGACCACGGAGGCTCTGGATCAAATGAATCTTAATCTTCATATCCTTTTTGCAACAGGGCTAAAAAGTTAAGTAGTAACGTACATTATTACTGTTCTCATATATGTACTTGTTATCCAACTTTTTTATGGGTCAATATATGAACTTTTTTTTTCCAATTTTTTGTTTTTGTTTTTGTGATACGGTCACAATCAGGTTTTATTTATGTTCATACATTATTTATAAAGATGATTAATAAACATTTGCACAGATCATTAACAGTAAAATTAAGATATGCAATAGGTTTGAACAAATTGTGTTAAAAAAACATAATTTCGGTGAAATTTCTAATTTTTTGTTTTTTTCGTTACGTAATATTGTTGAGGTGTGATTTCTGATATTTACTTGTTCAGGACTATAGCCTCAAAAATAATACTAGTTACAATCATAATTTGATAAGTAGTCATTGTTTAAAATCCAATCAAACCATTTTTTAAACAAATATCGTCAATGTACTTTGGTTTTGTTTCGAAACCACAATAAGTATCCACATGAAATATGTGGGAAAATATAAATGCCAATCTATTTGTATAATGAAAAACTATTTTATCTGAATATATATTACTAATAAATTCTAATTTAATGTGTCATCGCTGTTACCGAAATGATACAAGTGCTACCGAAATGATGCAATAAAAGGGTATGGTTAAAAATCCAGTCCTTTCTGCAGCTAATTTTGTAATATATTCTAGGGAATGCCAAACTTACCGCCTTCCACTTCATCAGAAGCACTGTGAGTGAAGAAAAATTACATAGGCAGCGCGCAAATCACAAACTAACGGCAAAATTCTCAAATTTTACGACGTGTTTCCGAAATGACGTCAAATGCTGGGGACAAGTTATTATTGTTTGTACAATGAACAAAAGTGAGGAAATTATTTTAAATAGTAAATCATAATAACATAGATAGATACAGCTTCTAATTAGAAACAAAACAAAATCGGAAATGTTTTCCCCCTTATTTAAACAAGGTTGCAAAATCGAAAATATGTGTGGGGACCGTTATAGAAATTACATTTTCGAACTTTAAGAGTTTTTTTAATAAATTACGTGATTTAAAATACTTTTACGTTGATTTCTTATATAATTTACCCAGTTCTAAACTTTGAAAGCTATATTGACTTTTAAAACAGTTTATTCTTTAAAATANCAACTGGGGACACAAATTGTCCCATTTTCATTTTTGATCCATATACGAAAAAATTGGANGATGTGCATTACAAGTGTTATCGCTGTTACTCCGTCCGTTTACATTTCTTTCCTTGTACGCAAAACACTACTGTTTACTAACTCTCTCTTTTTTATTAAGTCTTGGCTGCTTCCCCAGATAGCAGAACTAGTATACATCAGCATATACACTATGACATGAGCTTGCGAATGTCTACAGACGGGGTTCCGGATTTTTAGAAACCGTAGTAGTAAGGTCGATTGCTAATCAATTGACCGATAGTTTTGAACGGGCAGCAAGTGTTGTGCAATGTAAACGAAGATATGGTGGTCAGACGGTTAATGCCCCATCATCTAATCTTCGATCAACGGCCTGATGGTGGAACGGCCCTAAGTTTTGTTTTGTTTTGTCATAATTATTTTAATCTAGTCCTATCTAGATTGTATATATTATGTATTAGGGTTACTGACACGTTGTTTTTTGGCATGTTATTATGTATTCTAAGTATTATTACAACAAACGAGAAATATAACCAATACAGATCGTTCAGTGGTAAATTAGCCTTTAGATTATTAAATTTATTTTATGATACTAGACTTAGAAGTCAACCATTTTCTTCAAGGATGTGGACTGAGTCACTTTGTCATCCAGCCAGAACTAACTAAAAGTGGTACAGCTCAAGTACAACGTATAAAGAAGCAACTCTTTCTAATTCTCCTACCAAACATTTAATACATTTTTATCCCTTAGCATGAAAATGAAGGATATCAGTAAAGTTTGTTTCACGGAGTTACTCCAACAGTTTAACATGTAGTGGGGAGAACGGAAATGTATTGGAATTTTTATAACAAAGAGAAGTTGAATGATACATCATTAAAAATCAAATAGAAGAAATTGCAAATAACTTTTTGTTTTAATTTCTCTAACCATGCCGGTCCCGGTAGCCTAGTGGTTAGCCACTTGGCCTTGCATGCCGGAGGTCCCAGGTTCGATTCCTGGCTAGGGCTGGGTGTTATTCACTGTCTTAATAAAAAGTGTTCATCATCACCTTCATAAAAAAATAGTGAGTACTGGATATGTAAACCGGCTCGAATGACCCATGTGTGTCGAGTAGCCGTAAAACCTCACATCATCATCATCATTCTCTAACCATAAAAGCAAATTCAANAGGGTCTGGCCAACCATGGCCCAAACACACTAGAACTATTACCGATGAAACTGACGCATGGCGTATCCTTAGCATCATATCAGTTTATCCATTTGTTTTTCCTGTTACTTGACCGTCAACATTAGCTACAGCAAAAGTTCCCATATTAAATTCNCCTTAATCATGTATCTTCCTGCAATACTCAAACCATTTTTTTAAGGTGATCTATTTGCAAATTGATGACTGGGTTCTGTTTTTTTAAAGAAAAAGAATTTTAGCCTTTCCTTAATTGCTTTAAAAAGGGGTTATGTGCGCCATTTTTTAAAATTCAATTTTCTAAAGTGGAACGGCCAACTTCACACACGTCTTTCATTTTGAGTTTCAAGATTGTCACTTTAAAACCGTTTTGAGNTATACGAAAAAAATACTTTTCAACTGAAGTTTCTTACTTTAAAAAAGTACTGAACAATGATGTAGTCTGCATTACCGTTTTAAACTTAAGTAGTAATCTACTCAATACCACATCTAACCCTGTTACCCCAGGGCTTTTCAATTTCACAGAAAATCACGAGTACTATCCTCTCTCAGAATCCTGTTCATATTCATCAGCATTATATGTTGAAAGGTAAATTTTAAAATCCTATATTATACAAAGCATGATGCTTAATTCGCTACTGCCAGGCCCAAAATCACGCTCCCGGAAAACAAATCGCTTAAAATCTGGCTTATGTTGAACAAATCCGGGAAACTAAAAAGGGGAGACATAGAACAATGCCCTGTGATGATTTTGGTATACACTTTTCCAAAAGTTATTAAAATTTAATATGGGTAATTTGGTATAGGTAATCTTTTTTTTTAAAGTGGAGAAATAACAAAATTATACGTATTATATTTTAATTAATTTTTGATAATGTTATACAAAAATCAACACAAGGTATTGTTTCATGACTCCCGTTTTTTAGTTTCCCGGATTTGTTGCACATAAGCCAGATATTAAGCGATTTGTTTTCCGGGAGCGTGAGTTTTGGCCTGTGTGTGGCATTTCTCTCAAACGAGGCCTCGTACTTTCTGACAATAATTTGGAAACGGATACGTATAATAAATAACGTTTAATGAAAGGTATGTGGCGCCTCAAAAGCAGACTCTGTCAATATATCACATCACGCGTGAATGTGTGTGTTGAAAGGCTACTCTTTTTCTTTGTTTCTTTCAGCACTTGTGGGATGGATGGAGCCCTTTTGACTCGCGCCGTGCTGCTCCGCCTCACGCCACCCCCTCGAAGATTAAGCTCTGCCGACGATTGGTCTAATTAGTGAAGGCTCCTGTGATGAACTGGCCAGCACCATGGGAGATCCCCGGGAGGTCCTCTTAGCGCCAAAGTGTCGCCTGCGGGCGGCCACCATATTGGTACCATTCAGCGTCAGAAAACAGAAACGACAGCACCGAGCTTATGTTAAATTAACGACGCACGCGGTCCTACGTATCCACTTCTCAGCACAATTAGGATGTCTGGAAGCCACACAAATATAAAGTGTCAATTTGGCAACAACGTATAACACACGTTTTCAACTGAACTCGCGATACACAGAAATGAGTTGACGACGTAAATTTAAAATAACGGCTTCTTCTAGGCTATAATTTTTGACGTGTAACTAGAGAACGTTTTCTGAGTTTCGTATTGAGTTTAAAGGAGCTGCAGTTCTATACAATTGCCCAATCCACTTTATGACTTAATCCTGCTGTTTTATTTGGCTTTAATTGAACGGTGTTTTAATTTCTCGTAGTTGTCTTAGAAGGTATTACAGGATGATTANATGAGTTATTATTTAGATACTTTAATTGGAACAGTAAATATAATTATTAATGCTTACTTGAGACTCGATACCCCATAAAGTTAAAGTCTGACAAGTGTAGCTACTCTACTGCTACCAAAATAGTAATTAGAATAGTTCTTCCAAACTTTCAGGTAGTTGCGACTAGGTCTGAGGTATAAAAGGCGTGAAATAACATGATTTTCAAACTCAATAGCACTGACAACCACTGGATGCACAGTTATTTTCAATAGGACTAATTTCATTTTTAACACTTTGGCTAACAATTTTTTAAAAAATTGATTTCAGAGTGTTACTTACTATTTAACATTTTATCTGAATTTAGTATTATTAAAAACCTTTTCAAGTTCTTAATGAAAATTTCTTACACCAATTTTATATTAGGCAACAATGCATTGTTAATGGTACACTGTTTTCGTGTTGAAGACTGACAATTCTAAAATAAAGAAAAAAAAAAGGCACTAGCATTACAGTGTTTACAGAAACACAATTTCGTAGTCAAGATTTCTGACTACTTTTAATAAAAAAAAAGAAAATCCAAGAATAACTCCTTCAGATTAAAAGCGTTAACAATATTAAATGACAGTTAATAGTTGTGGGTTTTAGGGACGCCAAATTCATAAAATATTGAGTTTTTAGCATATTTATCCTTCAACAAGACACAGAGTTGCCAATTTTGTAGTTTCATCTCTACTCTGGTGTAAGAGGACCAAACACTAAAAAAATACCTGATTTTATATACCATACCACCATTAACTAAATCAATGATAAAACCTTTAATGTCCAGCAATGTTGCCTAATTTGCATACTTACGAAATTCAATCTAAAGGCAAGTAATTTAATTTTCGAAGGTTTTACAAACGCCAAATTCACAAATACCGTTAGAATTAGTGTTTCGTAGCTCTTTGAACCCCAAGCACAGATTCTAAATTTTCAGATAATGCGATCAGATAGCCTATTCATGTATATTTCTATGATGAGTGAGATTATATTTGAAAGTTAAGCTTTTAGGCTTCTGTGAAATAAGTAGAAGCAATTTTGACAATCACAAAATTGGTATTCAAGTATGAAAAGTGTAGTACTCTTAGGACAGACTATTAACAAAATTTGAATGTCTTCCACGTGAATCAAACAGACTTCCCAATAAAAACTGTTGTGAATAAATATCAGCTATCTATAATTTATGTACCGTTAGAAGGAGCTTAATAAAACTTGNTGGTAAATATTGAAGATGAATGCATTGAGAATCTTAAAATTGTTTTGTAGTATCATCTGTATTTACATTGAAGAATATGACTCACAAAATCCAAGGATCCGCATTAGTCTCACCACATTGTAAGTGAAACTGGACTAATTCTGACAAGTAACCTAAACTTTAAATATCATTATCGTCTGGACAAACTCAGGTCTATCTATGTTTTAACTTGAAGGATTTGCCTATGTTTTTGTAGGTTTGCCTGTTTGTTTAACGATAATTTTTCGAGAATATGAGCAGTCAAAATGTTAGAAGGCATCAAAAACATATTTAATCATATACTGGTTATACATACTGTAATTTGTTGAATAGTGTTTGGTATATCTGAAAATATTGTAATGCCCTACAAGACCCAGTTGTTAATTCCACCATATTTTTAAAATGATAATCTTTTTAATATTTTAGAATGGGCCAAACCTTCTGCACTTTGTAGGTATATAAGTGGTGCAGAAGAGTTTTGCTAGATACTTACAGTACCAGCATCGATTCTGTCATATCCAAACGAAGCGTAGCG
>KZ887419.1:32488-42577 GCA_003456935.1 Machilis hrabei
ATGTATCTGTCACTGATTGGGCAATGTCAAAACGGCTGTTGAAACGGAATCTCATCTTTCTATGGAAATGGCAAGTAGAAGACATGTAATGTCATGTGAGATGTGAAGAGGCAATAATTGATGAAGACTCTAATTCTGAAATTTTCTGTAACCGGGGTTAAAATTGATAAACCGCACAGAATAAGCGGTATGATATGAAAGGATGTCCTAGACATTTGGTAATTACAACGATAACTGTGTTGTAGTATGCGCACTGGGTACTACAGAACCACACGCTTGAGAAACATGCCCACTATATTTCTACAATAAAACAAGTACTTAAAAATGTCATGTCACTATTCTTAGTCAAAACTCCACTTTTAATTATCTATATGGAAATGTCAATACGAGCTCCACAGAGTAAATATTATTCGACATTTTTAACCAATAAATCCGTTATGACTACTTTTAGTTGAGATTACTCAAAATATACAAAAATCCCATTTCACGGAAACGCGGATGATTCTTGCTCGTATGGTGTGTATTTTGTCATACTTTTAGTTGGGAGACAACAACTATATTAAAAAGTTTCATAAGGAAAAGCGTGACAGGCCGAAGGAGGGAATACGCAAGTTGTACACTGTCATTCTCTTCACAAGAAAAGTACAGTCTTATTCCTTACTCTCAACAAAGCTTGTTTGTGACTTGTTCAGGAGATATTCCGTTACAGAGTTCATATAGTACGTCTCTATTCACTCTAATTGTATAGTCTTCGGCGGCNTTTTTTCACAAGAATTATCATTATTTTATCGTAAATACCCTCTCGGGTCTGAGGAGGATATTTCATGGTCGATGGTTTTCCCGTGTATTGCACTATGCTTAAACATTATAAATTGCCCTCAGAATAACACGGTTAATATTTCACTACTTATTAAATGTATATGTCAGAACGTAAAATTACTTTCAAGTTCAATAATTGTACAGTGATGTCCGAGTTTCAATAGGGCACATTTACGTGATGCTACTTTATGAACGTATTTTTCACAGTTGTCCCTGTTAAATACACCCAAAAATAGTGGTAGACGTCTAGTCGTTATTTAAAACATAAAACGTGGTAATACTAGACAGGTCGTACACAATGTTGTATTCAAGGAGCAAGGATCAGCAATAAGGTAATTCTAAAGTAGCCTTCAACTATTATGGCTCTTGAGTGAGTAACCACTCACAGCAGTGATGTTTCGGAGCTCCAATCACCAACGCTTGACGAGGCAGGGTAGAGAGCAATGTTGCCAGAAATACCTTTTCCACCTCTCCTTCTGGAAGTTCGTTAAGTGTCTGTCTCGCCTTTGACTCAACTCAACAGCGTCTAAAGTGGCATCTGGTGACAGCTGGCTAGAACTCGGTCGAACTCGNGAGNCCTTAGTACCCATTTTATACCTGCTCTGTGAAAATATAGTCCNTATCAGTGACTCATTTCTGACTGTTTGCCGTCAGAACTCAGCAGAAAGAGGAAAGTACAGAAGAAACATGGGTTAAAGAATAATGATGAAAAATTATTAAGGTACTATCACTATTATTTTCCACTTTACTTTCTTCTGCCACCGATATAACAATGATTTTAGTGACACAGCCCAGGGTAGTTTCTTTCNCGAAACATTCTTCACGCAANTTTTCGACGTTATTTACCAACGAAAACTATAGGAACATAATCCAATTAATCATTTATGAGTTTTTCAAAGTCCAGCATTTTAAAAGTCTTGTTCTTTTTACTACCTTCATTTAATGGTAGCATTAACCTATTTTGAGACTTAAAACATTTTAAATGTAAAACCAGCGCATAAACTCTTTTTTTATATATCTCTTCTCAGTGCTCAGAACAAGTAGGCATCGCTGTAGAGGTCGAAGTCCAAGTTGTACGTCATATACAGCTTCACCTCTCAAGCGTTACCATTTTTGACGTTTACTATTGTCTAATAATAACTGTAAAACATGCATTTTCTACTACGATCAGATTCCTTAGGGCACTACACCTGGGCCAACGTTTTGTTTTAAGTTTAGTATAATTAATTTCATAGTTAAAGCAGAGAGAGTTTCGCTATGTTTGAGCACATGTACTGAGTGTACCAAAAAGTCAGTTGTATGTGAGATAGCTCTATGTTCGTTGGATGTAAAAAAACGGCATTAAAACTATCTTTGTCAGGTTGGATTTCATTGATTACACTANCTGGTATCCCAACTAAAACAGGAGATTGAGATGTGTTAACTCAGCAATTACTAAACAACATTGCATCATTTTGTGCATTGGGTGTTTTGATTAATTGTGTAAGCCGAAAGTGAAAGACCAATCAAGATATGTTCCACTAGAGACACAAAAGAGCTCATGCATATCTAAGTAATGTTTACATTTCATTATGACATAAAATGTACAATTCATCTCAGATTATTATAATCGATATTTCAAGGCATTTTCATCATTGCGTACTTTGCAGGACCTAAAGCCAAGTTATAGCGCCTAGAACTTACAGTGTGGCATCCAAGTGAAAAAGGCTGAGGCATCGAGGAATGAAGTCCGCTAGATGGCAGTGCGAGCCGCAGCGATGGTCGTAACCAATGTTGCGCAACGTTGTAAGACGTTTTTCGACAAGTTGTTTTTTAAAAAAGCTTGATATATGTGTAAAACTTACCAAAGGTATGCTGAAAATCGATGCCAAACATTTACAGGTGTTCAAGGGTTATTTTCGTATCACCAATTAATATATGTCATACATTTTCTTGTGTAACCATCAGGGAAAAAAACAATAAATTCAATAACGAAAATAAAAACATACCAAATTATACCTTTCTATAAAACTGAGATTTACTAAAGATGTAATATAAGTGAGTGTGACATAAGTATTAATCTAATTTATATTTTACATTAACTGCTGCGGGTTTTCGAACTCGCAAATAACCAAATAAGAAAAACATTAAATAAATCCTTTATTCCACCATTTACACATGGGTTCTAGGGATCAAAGGCTTAGCAGCACTGCTGTTGGCATCAACTCAAACGGATTATATTCCCAGATAGTACTTGTCGCGACAAAGTTAAGATATGGTGAACTTCATACTATAAGTTTTAATTACTGTAGGAAATATGGTGAGAACACAGACTTATGAAAATATTCATTATACTAATATTTTTTTTAATTTACCCCATCTCCTTAACATCTTATTTGAGAGGTAAGGCCAGACAGTTCAACTNTTGAAACCCAAGCATTTTAAAATAATATAAAGATAGGGGAGAACGGGGTAATAACATACACTTTTGGGGTAAAAACATACTAAACTCTNAGTTTAATATATCAAAACAGGTTCGTCTAACCTTCACTTTATTAACGCGAAGTTTGTGGTGTGAGTTTAAACAGAAAACAATGTAAATACAAAAGGGGGAAAAAACTACTGGACACGTCTTTCTGCCAATTGCTGGATTCCGCAGGGATACCACTCGGCCGGTTTGGTCACCAAAACTCAAGGACTCTGATAGGAGGTCCTCCACTGAATTGAAGCGCCGTCCTTGCAGGAAATGGGCCAGCGACCGGAAAAGGTGAAAATCCAAAGACGCGAGGTCAGGGCTGTAGGCTGGGTGCGGCACAACTTCGATTCCNTCCTCCTCCGCTATCCTGGTCTGGACCACTCTGACAGTGTGCGCTGGGCGTTGTCATGCTGCAGCAGTGCTCGCTGGGTAGAGAGTGCGCAGAATTTCAAACACCCGATCCAGTTGTTGAGCGTTGAAGTTGTCATCCACGGCGCGGCCATCTAGAACCCGCTCCCAGTGCAATGGACCCTCAAAATTCCACCAGATATCCTTCCAGACCAAGGCTCACTGAAACCCTTCTGATGCAGTGGATTTGCTTATCACTCGAAGTCCTTCAATGTCACAAATTTTATCGGTCGCCACCCTTGCACTGTAGCCTTAATTCGAATAATGTTGAAAAATTCCCCAAATAATAATTTTTTTCGGCAGTAATTCTAAAACTACTTAAAATTCAAAATATTATAACATGAAAAAAAAAGTTTTTGTAAACCAGTCTACAAACTTGTAGTTGTATAATATGACATCAATTACAAATACTCTTGACATAGTAGTAATAAGATAGAAATATGAATGTTGTAAGTGTACGAGAACTTAAAATCACCCTAGTCTAGTCTGTACTATGCTACTCACTGAGCCACCAAATTCAGTAAATGATATTGAAAAATTCCCCTGTTACCACAGTTCGGGTAAAAGTATATTCAATTATACCGGATGTCTTGCCACTATTTGGAGCTACTAAAGAGTACTTCTAAGGTGCGCTAAAATCTGTCTGATTCCACTTCTACAGCATTTCCTTCCATAAAGCTTAAAAAAATGACTGTCCTTTTGTATTTTGCCGTTTTCAGTATTCAGCGGGATGGCTAAAGTGTAGTGGTCTTTCGGATAAGCAAAGATTAAATGAAACGAGAGCTTGTTGTGGTTGGTGTCCCAAGAGGACTCTTTTCAAGTTCTGCATAGGAAATAGACCACGGCTTTCGTTGGTGAGGACAGAGGTTGGTTTCAGGGAAGCCATCCAGGTCCCGCTTTTTGCGGTTTCATTTGAACTGGCCATAACACAACCAGCGTGAGGAAGGCAATCAGCAGTAACCGTGATATATATTCTCATTTTAACATCCACACTTTCAAATGGAACGAAACCAGTCGCTGTAAAATCAGTGTAGCCTATAGATAAAATGGACTACAGCATTCCATGTTGCGATTAATTTAGGTGCTTCAGTTTCAGTAATTATAAAACACACAATTTCATCAGGTTTATCAATACAGACACCTCTCGTGGGTATAATTGGTCATACAAAAGGCTAAACGGGAATAGTCCATACAAGGTGTTTAAAAAATGTGTACCAAAAATTGGAGAGCGTGTTCTTTGGACCCAATAATGTTATTAAAATTTTTTTCGCAGACCTTTCAGACTTATGGTTTAACCATAATTAAGNTTCGTAGCTTGGTAAGTGAACGAAATTTTGCGTTTTAAGCGAAACGAAATTTCGCGCTACGCTTCGTTTGGATATGACAAAATCGATGCTGGTACCGTACTAGACTACTATATCTGTGGGATCTTTTTTTTCAAATACTTGGACACCTGGTAAGAAAGCCATCTACGATTCTATAGACAACAAGGAACAAAATTTATCTTTGTTTAGATCCGAGATAAAAGTATCTCTCTGACATATATCTGTATACATCAGAAAGTTTTTGATCAGAGAAACAGAAAACAAAAAGATGGCTATGCATCAGAGAGGAAAGTCTTGATGGTGTATCGTCTGCTTGACGGATTAGTCCCTTGTGAAAGATCTCAGTCCATGTACGGGATTTCGTCCGTCTGGAGCTTCTCGTCAAAGGAGGGAGAGTGAAAGGGGAGAGTGAGTCTAATAGAACAGCGATACCCTCTCTCGGACGTGGCCGGAAAGCGTGAGGCCAGGCAGGGAATTGTCAAAGTAGTCCTTAACAACTCAAAGAAGCAACTACCATTGACCAACATGGTGATCAGACTAGCCAAATCATTTTACCTCAATCTTTCTTGCCTTTCTTTGAAGTTCTCTCTTTTTAAATGTTTTTGTGGATTATTCCGGTTTTTTAATTTTTTTATAACCAAGAAAAGGGTATGTCCAAAAATAGTATTCCATCGTTAACTGTGTGCTAAAACTAATTCGTTTTGTACAACATTAGACCTACGATTTTACACACGTGACACCATAAACTAAAAGCAACAATAGTGATAAAAAAAACTTTATGGGTGCTATTGTTTTTTGTACAGTATTTTGGTAATTTCTACGATACCTTGCTTTAATTAGTACAGTAATTGTAAATGCCAGTAGTATTGTTTCTCCATTCCAGAAGGCGACTTCTCTCCATCCTGGGACACTGATTTCATTACCATGATAAACGACCTTATCTTCTTGCAGTTACTGTTTCAAATTACCCGTTCCACGATGCAAGAGAAGATTTACAAGTTTCCTTTATTTTCTCACTCTTACACAATCACAAAAGTGTTTCACATCACCTTTACAGCTTTGGAATCACATAAAAAAAACAAGAAACACAATTTAAAATCAATATCTGTGGTACAGTGTCCTAGAATAAGTAGTGGTTAAAAGCCCTATCTCACCCGTGGAAAAAAATGTGAAGGTTTTCGAAATTTCGTTTCGCTTAAAACGCAAATTTTCGTTCACTTACCAAGCTACGAAAAATGAAATTCGCTACGTCTTTCAGGCGAAGCCTGATGGAAGACGTAGCGAATTTAATTTTTCGTAGCTTGGTAAGTGAACGAAAATTGGCGTTTTAAGCTGGTACTATCTGTACGTACTGCTAAAACGTAAGTTGAATACAAATAAAAAGTTTGGTTTCCAGTGAATGCCTAATGCCAAACAAACATTTGAGCAAGCCGTCCAAATCAACATTGCTTTTAATTTTACAGCAATGTTATCCATCCCCTGCACATTTTTGTACTGCAATACTCCCCGAAAACTGTACAATGAAAATATGTCCAGATTTATCGCCGAATCAAAACTACTAGAGTTGAAAACTTTAATAACTTTTGCGTTCAGAAGAAAGAGTTCGCTGCAGACGCTTCGCCTTCCTCTTTTCTAGATATTAATTAAATTTTGGTTCTCGGTTGATAACTTGAGGCTCTCGATTTAATCACAAGTTACTTCTTTCAGTTCAGAGGCCAGAAACTACAACGGAAAACATTACAGCACAAGAAAATTACTTGCAACAATTTTTGAAATATTTTCGTCTCTGCGATTGAAGATTGTTTCTAGCAATTAATGAGATATTTCCTTGGCAAAGCGCTGCTAAAAAGAACAACGAAATCCTTTTTTATAGCGTAATTGAAAATGTTATAGTAAAATGTGAAGCTTTTATAAAGAAGTTTTTTCACTCTCTAGTTTGCAGGGTAATTTTTTTAACCCTTTCGTAGGCAAAGGCAACATACTTGCCACCTAAATCTCTCTNTGTGTTTACTTCCATCCTGTGGCATTCTTTAAAAACGTTCATGCCCTCTCGCGAGTTAGGTTCAAGTAAAACATCACCATGGTATTTTAGTGATATTAAGAGAGCACTGAGAAAGCAACGCAAATTAAGAAACAAGTTAAGAAAAGAAAACAGTCCACACNCCGCGGAAATGTTTAGGGAAGCTCGTATTAGCACAAAAACTCTCTTAAGAACAGTTCTCGATAAATTTGAGAAAGAAGATTTAGGTTCAGTTCTGTCTGAAAATCCTAAAAGATTTTGGCAATATATAAAGAATCAAAGATCGGGAGGAATATCAATTCCACCGCTAAAAAACAGAAACGGGGAAATCGTTTCGGAGACGACCAAAAAGGCAGATTTACTAAACTTTCAATATAGCTCAGTATTTACAGATGAAATTGTAAATACTATACCTAATCTTGTTACCGAAAACATCAAGGAGATGTCAGAGACGTTAATTACGAATGAAGGGGTAGTTAAGCTTTTACAGTCGGTTAAATCAAGTAAAGCTCCGGGGCCTGATGGTATTCCATCCCGCGTNTACTCTCTTTTAGCTGAAGATCTCGGACCATTTGTCACAACTCTATACCGACCTGTTTCTCTCAACTCAGTTTTCTGTAAGCTGCTAGAGCACATTATTAGCAGCAATACAATGAAACATTTAGACGCTCAGGGATTACTATTCAGGGAACAACATTGATTCTTTAAGGGTTTATCTTGTGAAACTCAGTTACTTTTACTCGTGGAAGAACGTTCCAAAATTGTATACAGCGGAAAACAAGTAGATGTCATATTCTTGGATTTCAGTAAAGCATTTGACACTGTACCTCACGTANACGCGTTAGAATTGGCGAATGACAAGTGCCAATTCTAGCGCGTGATTGGACAATTTAATTGCTTAATTATGGCTAAACCATTAGTCTGAAAGATCTGCGAAAAAAATTTTAATAACATTATTGGGTCCAAAGAACACGTTCTCCAATTTTTGGTACACATTTTTTAAACATCCTGTATATATGAGGGTCGTTCGGAAAGTAAGGACTAAAAAAATAGTATAGCCAAAACTTAACTATTACAATAGTTTACTTTCTACGAAGTCAGCCCTGGAACTGAGGAAATTATCGCTGTGATCTTGTATGACGAGGTTATACAGGGCGAAGATAAACTTCGTGGGAAAAAAATTGTGGTGGGGTCGGAGCAAGTTGAAAATGTCTAATGAACATATGGTCTAAAAGGCACCGTTTTAGAGTAATTAACATTTGTTTTATAGCTAATCAGAGTCGAGTGCACGAAAGTGTAAACGCTATGGGAACGGTACAACCAAGCGCTGTTGCCACGCTTCACTGTTTGGCTCTGTTTGACTCTAATTAGCTATAAAAAGGGTTAATTACTCTAAAAACGTGCCTCCTAGGCTATATGTTCATTAGACATCTTCAAGTCGCTTCGGGTCTCCGACCGCACCAGAATTTTTTTTATTGAACTTTATCTTCACCCTGTATAACCTCGTCAAACAAGGTCATAGCCAGAGAGCTCAGTCATTTCTAAACCATTGATTTGAACTCGTCGTCTTCTGTGAAGTTGAAGTTCCACGAGGCCAGGACGTTTTTGAGGTGAAGAAACAAATTACCGTAGCTGTCAGAAACGGGATGGTAAAACCCCAAATAATCAGCAATGATCTTCTCAATAGGACACATCGATTTGAACGGTGATGGTGGGGATCACTAGTAGACTACTACCGTTAAGAAAAAACATACATGGGTTCACACACACCCTTAAAATAATATTTGTATTACACAATACAAGTATTTAAACAAAATTAAACTTCACATCATTGTTGTGTTTGGTAAGCTTCACATCGCGTATAGGTTGAATCTTCAGTAGTTGGTAGGTTAGTCAAACTGTTGGTTCTACCCTATTAGGAATATGAAATTACGTATTATTTTTTTTCTGTTTTATACATGATGTCCCAAAATACTCACGAAGTCCCAAGTGCGTTTTTATTCTGCGACGTTCATGTTTTCTGATATTTTTTAATCTAAAAAAAAGTCCTATCTTAAAAGAAAATTACAAGTTTTACGAAACTATTATTGCATAAATATAATTCGCTTAACGTGAATATAGAAGTGCCAGAAGAAAAATTGCGCTTTCTGTAACCGACTTTTTTTATTTTACTGTATCAACCCTGTTAAGGATGACTGAATATTGTAGAACACCCTATATTAATTACCACCAATTACGAACGTAGGGCAGCTTGATTTATTTTAGGCCGGTATGACAGNCAGGATAGTGTATCCGAGATGGTAGTTCAGTTAGATTGGGAACCTTGTAATGTATACCGAAATTAGAACAGTTAATCAAATTCTCAGGTAGCCTAAATGCAGGCGAAGTTGTACAACCTGCAACTTATACAGCTACGCACAACCGTTAGGTAAAATAAAGGAAATGAGATGTGATGCGTACTTTTGGTTATTTTTGCCCAGGATGATTCGAGATTCAACGATTTGCTTAAACTCGGATGTGTCGCAACCCCTGCTACATACCATTATGGTAACTGCAGGATAAGATGTAGTCTTAAGCGTTTAAAAACACAATTACTTACTTTTTCTCCACATCTTTTACTCATAAGGACTAAAAACTACAATCATCAAGTATTAACCAGAAACTGTTCAGTGTTGATGTTGAGATGTCTCAATCTTCCTGAAATTGATTGGAATTTGTTTAGTTTTGGAGGAGGTATTAGCGACTCATCACAGTGCTTGTTAGAAGTACTCCAGAATCACTCGATAGAACAGCTTGTTGAATCTCCTACACGTGGGCAAAGTATTTTAGATTTGTTTTTGACATTTTATCCAAATTATGTTAGTGAAATATATGTTGAAGAAGGGCTAAGCGATCACAAAGTTGTTATTGTATGTTTAAGGGTAAATGCACAAATTACTAAGGATGTAAAGCGTAAATTGTATAATCAAAAGGGCAGATTTGGCAGGGATAAGTAAATATATGTCAGATAATTTAGAACACTTTCTTTCGTATTGTAACGATAGTGTAGATATTGACTCTAT
>KZ887458.1:15869-27230 GCA_003456935.1 Machilis hrabei
AAAAATATTTACTTGTTCTAACATAGTCACGTACTGCGTATAAAATGATGAGAAAACAACACGGATTACGATATGCTTACGTTTCTACCAAAGATAATATATCTAAACGTATATTTTCTTTGGTTTCGATTGTGTTTTGTTCTCTCTGTACTCTAAAAACTCAAACACAGAGGGCCTCGTACTCCTCATACTCCTCTTGGTAGCGTAAAAAATAGGAAATAGAATTGGACCGCGACAGCGTCAAAGAGGAAAATTCAATAGCGTAGCGAGCGTGAACTACACCATTTAACAACGTTACTTCTATTTCAGCTCCGCGAGCTTGCGAACGGTAGCGAGCTACAGCGCTCTGTAGCGTTGGGCAGTATAAACCCAGCTTAACGGCTAGATTATTTTTCAGTCCAGTTTAATACGCATTCACGCTAAAGCACATTCCGCCGCTTCCAAAATACAACTATCGCCTAACATAGGCTTATATTTTCCCTAAATCCATTCAGGACTTCTAGGAACGCTTTCTTTTAAGGCCTAAATATACTCAATTATATTACACTAGATGTTAAGAACCTAGATGATTAAACACGACTATAAGTGATACACTGCAAAATATCTTACTTTTATAATTTTATGTTGCCTTCACCATATGATGATCGCAATGAAATCAAGTAAGCTGAGAATTTTTCATGATTTCAATTTAGTTTTGTTATTAGCGACTTGTTTTAAATACCACAAAATATACTTGTTGTTGGGAAAGTTGGACATAGGCACACCTCATAACTCAAACAAAAAGCACTCAAGCCATTTGTGTTGAGGCACTACCAAATATGTGTGTGAATGTTTGTGATTTTTTATTGTGTTTGAAGTTTGTGTTTATGGCTTGGTCTTACGTTTTGCGCTCACTTCTGTACTGTGTGACCCTTTAGTCGAGTTTATTATTTGACCTTGCTTGACCTTTATCCCTTCACGCCCGCTCTGCTTTACAGCTTCAGTAGAATCCACTTCTTCAGCAGACTTCGCAATCTCGCTGAACCGAATCCAACGGAAGCAGTACGACGCGCAGTTCAACGGAGAAGATGAGGATTCTCAAGGTATAGTAAACCTAACACAAAGAGTTTAGATCGGAAATATTGTGTTATTGAAAACCAGTGGCGAATGCTGAATGATATGTTGAGCAAGCTCTCAATGTTGCCCGTATGCGTGTTTACATAAAGTACAGTTTACACCAAAAGTTCACTAACCACAGTTAGATTTAAAGTTTGAATTAATTCTGCAATTGTTAATAATGAACTTTATGTAAGCAATGTTCATTCGGTAAACATGCAAGCTGGTAAAACTTATAGCTAGCTCAACATGTCATTCAGCCTTCGCCACTGTTGAAAACGTAATTGATGATATTTATGTCTGTGATATCTATACAGGGTATCTCAATAATGGCGCCCAATAATTGTATGGGTGATTCATAATGGATTTTCAAGTCGAAAATGTAGAGTAACGAAATTGCCTCCGATGCATCGTTTAGGCGTAAAAAAGATGTAAAATATTGTAATGTGGCAACGTCGCTTTTTCTGAAACAAACACAGAAAATAATAATGCCAATACATTTGCATGCAAAACAGTGTGGCATACTGGCTTACAATGGAAGTAATGTTCGTGTTCAACGCCAAACGGAATGACCAACGTCGGAATATGTAGAGTTTCAAAGGTCGTTTTTCTGCATGGGTCCCCATTTTGGACTGATGGACCTGGGGAGGAACATCCATTAAAAGCGCCAGCTTAATTCTGTGACTTTATCACAAAACTGGTGAAGCAAGGAACGCCGTCAATGACAAAAGCCACAATCCCCACGTCGAAAGTCATCACCCAGAACCTAAAGCGTGAAGAAATAGATGTCCCTCTGATAATACAAAGACATCCGAGGAAACCATGGTCAAAGATATGGAAGGTTGTGTTCGCAAAGTTCTTGCCACTGCAGGTACGGTCCACATTCTTCAAACTGGTCCATGATACAATGCCTACACAGTCAAGGCTCAAAAGGTATGATATGACACACACAGCGAACTGTACAAGATATCCGGAAGAGGACTCGATTCCACATATACTGTTCCATTGCTGCGCTGTCCAAGACTGTGCAGAGTGGATTTATGGAAGATTCAGGAAACTGACAGGGCGAGATTACAGTGACCATCCAGGAACCTTACTGACATTCGACATAAATGTTTTCACAGTGAATAAAAGGAACTCCTTTGTATGGTTTCTGGGAAAGTACATACACTACATATTGAAGTTATCAAACGATGATAGACCAAGTCGAAGTCACATGATACAGTACATAAGGTTGCAAAGACTCAACATCATACGCTCCCAACCATACAGAGCTACCTTTGGGTATCAATTTTTTTATTTTAAGAAAAGGGCCTAACTCGCAACATGAATAAACTAAAGTTACTTGACAGTGTAATTAGATACAGTGCCTTAAGTAGATTAAAGACAGTGCGGGATTGTCGAGTACATTTCTGGTGTTGTGCCTGCTGGGTGACCAGACTCCTGACNGCTGGACAGTGGTAAGCATGAAGCTTCGGTTCTGTTTCGTTGATTGTGAAAGTGAAGAAAATGGTATTGGATGTATTTGAGTTTTAAATAAAAAAATAGCCTAGTCGGTAGAGTGGTCGTTCAGTAATCCTAATATTGCAAGATTGAATCCCAACCAAACCAGGTTTTAATAAAATTAAATTAAGTCTCCTGAAATTACGTCACATCACGTGACATACAGATAGCCCAATACTAACATCAATATCGAAAATCAAAATCGATTTCTACGATTGCGCGTGACGCCATCTTGGCCCCATCGCGATGCTACTCCTCTCATGTGAACACAATGACAATCTGATGATGTAAGGCTAGTTTTCAATGGTAATAATTGATGGAGCTAAACAGGCTTTTGCAAAAACAAATTTGTTTAAGCCCCCTGAGCGTAGTAGCGTCATGGAATAATGTTAGATTGTTTATGTAAATGGGTCGGGTTTTATGTACACGAGTGACACTGCTTTGTTTGAATGATTATTTATAAATTAATTTTAATTATTTTTGTAACATGTACGTGTTAATACTTTAAATTTAAATTGTAAAATGGCTAAATAATTATAATTGTTAAAATATTAGCGGTCATATTGGATGTATCACTGTTTACTAACTGATGTGTGATGTTTATGTCACGATAAATGTACATGTTTCAGTTTTTTTCTTAAACTCCCAATTAAATGTGCTGCATTGCTCTATGTTCATCACTATATNTAGTATTTTGACAACGTATTGGAAACTAATGAATTTTTAGATGTATCTACGTATTGTTTTCAGTTTTAAATGTAATAAACGTGTTTTATTCTGGAAACTTATAAACATTTACATTAAAAAGTTACAGTTACGAAGGGAAATCGAACCAGACTCGCCCGCGTGACAATCAACATCCGCTACACTAGGCCAGTATGCTCCACTGTTTTCCTTGCAAATGTATTGGCATTATTATTTTCTGTGTTTGTTTCAGAAAAAGCGACGTTNCCACATTACAATACTTTACATCGTTTTTACGCCTAAACGATGTATCGGAGGCAATTTTGTTACTCCACATTTTCGACTTGAAACGTCATTAGGAATCACCCTTACAATTATTGGGCGCCATTATTGGGACACCCTGTATATAGTTTCGATCTTAAACCTGGACTTCATCAGGCAAAAAGTAGATTGCAGTATGGAAGTTAATTCTCAGAATTCATCGTACATGAGACATATACAGTATATCCGTACCCATATCATTATATGAAGTGGATTGTGCTGTAATTATCTTTGAAAATATTGATTTTTTACTCCAGTAATTAACCCTCTGCCTTTTGAAGTACTAACTAAAAATGGCATAGGGGTGGCCTAATGTGTTTTGGCATTTTTACGTATACTGTAAGCGGAATGCCCTGTCTCTTTTAGCAGGACATTAACATTAATATTTTTCGCAAGTGTTGGTGGAAATGCTTTGAAGTCAAGATCTGTTTTAATATGACTTCGCAATGCACCTCAGGAATATTGAGTTTTAGTGACCTCAACAGAGATGCTGTAACATCTATACATTTGGCATGCCGTTTGTCTTGTCTTTGTCTTTGTCTTGTTTTGTCTATTAAAAAAAATGAATTCTCTATTTAGTGCAGGCTACCTTGGGAGGACCGAATTTCTTGAGTCTTGTTTGAAAGTTGTGTCTGAGGACATAGTTCATCTTCACAGTGTTTAATCTAGTGTGCACATGTGTTCATTACTAAACGCTCTTCAATGCTGTAATTCTGTTTTCTGACATATTTATGTACAGGCCTGTATCTGAAATAGAAACGTAAAATCAGCTATGTAAAACGTGTCGTAATATGAAAAACAACTAATATGACAAAAGGGCAAGATGTAAGAACAGCACTTAGTATAGATTCGACCAAAATCTGAGTAAAGATAGGCTTTCACAGAAGCCGTATTTTCAATGGCCCCTTGGAAATGATGTATGGTTATGAAAGCTTAAATCATTATCATAATTCACGTTGTTTCAACGGCCCGTTGATAATACGGCTCGTGTGAAGCATTTTGACAAACCCTTATCGGGTGAATGCAGTGGACATGCCGACCGTCATTGCATATTGATTTTACGGGCCATTATGAGCTAATGCCATCAGTTTCTAGAAAGGCCGTTGAAACGAAGTGAACTGCTAATGTGTTCATCTTCGCATGTCATTTCTAACGGTTCGTGTTAAAAGAGGTCTAGGGTGGTATTCATAGGTGTAGTGTAAGGCCAAGCACTGTTAGATTAGTAGTTGACTGTTGCACTTGCCATGTCTATGATATACTACTATTGTTGTAAAGTAATGTGACTCTTGCTGAGGGTTATGACAATGTAGAAATTTTTAGCATAATTTCATAAACTAACGAATTCAAAGCTCTTCGAGGCACATGACGGACAGCTTTGTTGTAAAGTTTGCAAGCCACCTCTCCTTATTCTACATTTTAGTCCATTAGAAAGGATTCTACTATTAGTTGCTTGGTGGTTTTAGTGAGCAACCTTTTACAAAATTTGGTGGTTCTGTAAAAATACGATCAAAGTGTAAGTCAAATAGTATCTATCATAGATTAAACCGCGGAAACTAGAATATAAACGGTAGGTGTCACGCTCAGGTTGTGTGACGTCTGTGGAGGATACCGCGCTAGCCAGCCAATACCTGAGCCAGCACGAAAGAAAACGCGGGAACAGATACATTCAAGTCATACTGTCTATCCTCCGAAGACGTCACAGGGTTACTGCGCAGAGGCTCGGTGACACCTACCGTTCATATTCGTGTTTCCGCGGATTAAACTACTATTTTTCAAACTATTATCGTAACTTGAACAAGGGTGGAAGTCAAGAATAGTAAAAATAAAATTATCAGTGTTTTACAAGATCATCTATGAAGATTCAAACACTACAAGGATTACTGCTTTTACTGTATGTGCTAATCTTATTATGTACGGAGTGTCGCAAAAGTATAGGTGCCATAGCTGACTTAAATGGCTTGCAAAAAACTGGGTATTATTTTACTATACAAGTACTTGAGCCTAAGATGCTACATAGATGGAAACAAAATGCTTTGCTTTAAACCACTGACTGCTGTAGATAAATATGGAACACTGTAAATTTTGCTTTTATGCACTGTTTAATGTAAAATATATCTGATTTCTGCCGTCATCTTTGATTTTGAGTGCATTGTAGAACCATGTTTAAAGTTTAATTTACATTTAGGATTAAACTTTAAAAAGGAAGCCTAAGATTCACTTTTAAAATTCAGTTTCGAACATGAAGTTGACATTTCAATATTTAAGTTCAGAATAAAAGGTTCGAAAATACGTTTGAATTTAAATTCTATTTATTAAGCTCAATTACTTGTTAGGAAAGACTTGACTTATGTTTTCAGCATTCAACTAGCAATATTCGAGAACAATTTAATATTCTAAAAAATATGACTGAAGATGAATTAAAAAAACTTAGCAACACGTATTTTCATTACTAATACATATCTTGCATCTGTTTTTTGTCTTTAGTATATTGTGTAGTCTACTTTATAACTCTTTCAACATTTTGAGAACAGAAACAAAGCAACAAATTAAACTAATGTGTGAAAACATTTTGATAGTTTAGCAACTGTATATGACGTCACCGAGACTGCCGTAAATTTCGAGTTGGTTTAACAATTAAAAAACACGGAAAAAACACTATAAAAAAATTTGATTAAAAATTAAAACATGGATGACAATCATACAATTCAANATATGAGTTCACATGGAGGATTCAAAAAGGTTTAATCGGTTCCAAATCAAAGTGGAGTCCCAAACGTTTATACCAGTAAACAGAATCGTAGAACTAACATTAAATGACATGTGCTGTGATCTCGCAAAACAGCTGAGTGTTCAATTGCGCTTATTAAACAAATCGCAAACAGTTCGTACATTTCTCATGCTGCATCCTTTTGTTATTTCACTTAAAATGCTAAAAATATTTCTTACAGCCAAAAATACCATAACTTCTACGTTGTTCCACGAACAAGTTTTGTCAACTAAACTCTTTCCACCATTTTACTTTCCTATTTCGTCGTGAATCTGAATATACAGATGAGATTCAGGTTCAAAATCGGATCAGTCTGAAAGATTATTATTTTCGTCCGGGTCCCAGGGAACCGATTATAGCCACACTAGGTGACATTGAAATTAATCGTATGAATTCTGTCTTGAGTCCAGACTGGATATAACCGTCGCACAATTTCCCGTGTGAAGCTAGTCCAAGAAGCAGTGGTTCTGATTAACTCTGACTCTATGAGACTTCAGCCATACTTTTTACTATTACATCATTTGTAATATTCATAAGTTTACGTCAAATAGTAGCAAATTGAATTTAGAATGTCAAACAACAATTCTCCCAGCCCTTTATTTTAAAAATAATATACTAATTGGTCTTTATTTCCCTTAGAAAATCCATTAGTAAAAGCTCAACAATCTTCGTCTTTTGTTAACTCGTGTAACGCTTATAGGTAGATAGTTTTAGATGAACATTTTATGGTGTCCTAGTAAATGCTATGTTGTTCACAAGTGTGTGTACATGTCACATTCCATTGTGTATTTTGATAGTTGCTTTGTGTTTGTTGTTTCACGCATTCAACTTAGGATATGGAGGTCCAATTCCATGTGTGATTGTGGACCCTGGCGAGGTAAGTGTAAATGTTATCAGACTAAGGTTTGTTTATCATACGCTTACGGAAATTAGTACCGGAACTTCAAGAATGAGTAATCCAATTTTCATTACATCTGGGAATGTTTTGAGGCAATGTGGGAACTAGAGATGCGACGGAAAAACGTACTGGCAACATTTTCACTGCTTCTTCTTCATTGTTACGTGCTGTGAATGAGGCTAACCAGTAGCAGCTACTGAAAGATCAACTAACAGCAAGGAAAAACTATGTTTTTGGAAGCAACTCAGAACAGAACAGTGTCACGCCAAACTGTCCGTTTCGGAAGAGTTCTTTGTGTGTTTTAAGATACCGCAATATTGTTCCGCGAGAGTGCAGTAGGAATTGAATAACAGGTTTCTATAGTCCATCTGTGTTGAACATAGTGTACAGANGAAGATGCATACCTTCCAAGACAGAATTGGATAACTTGTACATGGTGTTCCGGTTTCCATTTCCATATTGTTCAACAAAACATTTAAACAAATTGATACTAGGACATTAAAAACCATCAAACGATTTGTCTTTGAAGAGCCACAATGTCCAGATGTGGATTAAAGGGGAAGATTTGTCCAAAATGTATTTCCAGTCTCAATTCCTTACCTTAACCTTGCGAAACCCACCTTTTCCTCCGAAGAGAAAAAAAGGTTCACTTTATTTTTAAAAGCAAGAACAAAGTTAACATAGTGAATCACCAGGTGTAGTCAATATAATACTAACCCTATGTAAACTGCGTTTATTCCTTTTATTTTCAGGCATCCTTCTTAAAATAGTTTAGTTGGCCCTCTACTTTGCTACATCCTTACGACATCTAATGCTTAAGTCAAATCCCTCTCGACATGTTCCTTCTTATCCCTCTATTCTTCTAACTCACAAGCCTTTAATCGTTCTTGTTGATGCCTTTTTTATTTTTCTTACCTCATGTCCTTTCTTACGCCAACCATTCCAATCTTACCTTATCAAAGCCTGTAACTCTTCTTCGTGTTCAGGCCGCATCTTCACTCTCCTCAGGTTAAAGAGTAAACCACTTATATCAAATGTTTTGGGGATAACCCTATGCTTGCAATATACCTTCTCAGAGAGCATTAAACTATATCCTAATAGTATTAGGCTAATACAGGTTTAGGTTTGCCGAATCCTCAAATTTTCTTTCAAAGTCTGAAGGAAAACTCATGATTTGGATATACCAGTATTTACGTATTTAATACGTGTTTTTATTCTGTTTTCCATTAGGACGCACAAGGAGACGATGATGAGCTAGATCCAGCACAGCTACCAGGTTTTGCAGAAATTATAATTACTGCGGCAACGCCAATGGTTGAGGACCCGCCAGACAAACAGTTTCCTCAATGTGAACCAGACCCTGAGGACGAAGAGAAGAGTGAAGTGTCTCAAGATGTTGGGGATGTNCATAGCTCACCAAGAGTTAACGGGAAACTCGAAGATGATATAGCTGAGGATTCACCAGCAACGTCTTCTGTAGAAGCGGCACCCGTGGAATGGAAAGCTGACTTTGACGACCAACACTTTGATAATGGAAACAAAGTACCTACAGTGACTGAACATGTGGACCAACAACATCACGTAGCCACAACCGACCAATCAGCTACCAGCACACCAGCGTTCAGTGTCATCGGCCATCCAGCGGTAGAGCCCTCAGCTGAAAGTGGCCAACCATCAGATGGTGTGGAAGCCATGGACCAATCAGATAGCTTTAGTATACCGGACGAACTAGAACCGCATCAACTGGCCAAACTACAGACTTTAAAAGAATCAAATGCTTGAAATAATCACTAGTGGAAGTGGAATGATGTGTAACACAAATAATACATGAATACTCAAGNCTAGCAAATGGAGAACTGGTTCATTCAGATATGGAGTATCAGGAGCTAGAGGAAGGTGGTTTATAAATAACATAACGTGTGANTTTAGTGATTGACTGGATATTTTAAGAACACATTAAAACATTTATTGTTTATTGTTCTTAATGAAAANGTGTTTTTTGTTGTTGTGTCTACAGGAAATTGTGTTTCTGAATAAGTGTTATTACAATAATTTTGCTTTTCAAATCAACACTTTATTTATCTCATTCCAGGTATATACTTGTTTAACATGGCCTAAAGTTTTAAGACTTGAACAAAATACTAAGGACACACCATGATAAACTACCGGGGGTTTTTCTGTCATATAGGAAAGCCAAGTATAAGTATGTGCATAAGATTTTGCGTAAACGCAGAAAGCAGTGATTGTAAATTCATCACTTATAAACATTCTCGTTGTTGCAAGCACAGATCAAATATTTTTTGGATGAAAACTTTCTNCAGGAATACAGTCTTCCTTATACTCGTTAAGAACTTCGACATGTCTACTCAATGATACTATTCTCGGGAAGTGCTGTGAAGTTTGGTACGTATAGTAGCCATGGTAAAGTTATGAGGAATGGCCAGCAAAAGCTTAAAAGCGTATTACGTCGTGTTAAATCCTATCTCCCCTAATTCGTTAATTTTCCCAGGCGAATTTTGGACAGTAAACAACATTCTTTTTAAGGGCACGATTGCCAGTTTTTACATATTTTTCTGTCATTACGTAATCCAGTACACCAATACGTCATAAACACGCAAAAATGATGTCAATATAGTTTACGACCTACACATTTTGAAGTAGCCCTTACCAAGCACTTTACTGAACGTTTATTTTTATAGGAATGTTCAAAATTTATCAAAGATATGTATTTTCTTTTAACATATNTTCTCAAACCCAACATATAAAAATATGCCAAAAATATCTTGAATTCTCGCTTCTGGTTAGATTTTACATTCAAAGTAGTATCTGAAAAGAAACGGTCATAATCAGGAGATAATTTTGAATCTTCACAATTTATGGGTTAAATTTTGAGTTTTTACTAAATTTGGTCACCCCACTTCAAACGTAATTGAATGTTGTCTTGGATCGACGTTATCCTTATAATTTGCCGTTATGAGCCAGCGGTACTCAGCTCAGAAAAAAAAATGTAGATTGTCTTCGAGTTTGCTAATAACATTGTGATTTAGTGAGTTCTGTTAACGTAACATGAAAACGCCTTTACCAGCGCGATAGAACAAACATACTTTGTGTATCTCAACACTTATAATTGTATCACTAAAGCGGCTAATTAACAGAGTGGTATCGACACATTCTCCTGTGCTAGGCGAGTTGGTGTCAGAGGTTCTATGGCTGTGGAAGATTAGCCAATGTGGTATCATGAACGTTCTCCTGTGCTAGGCGAGTTGGTGGCAGAGGTTCTATGGCAGTTGCTGATTAGCCGAGTGGTATCTTAGACACTCTTATGTGCTAGACGAGTTGGTTCCTGAGGTTCTATGGTAGTGGCTGATTAGCCGAGTGGTATCATGAACGTTCTCCTGTGCTAGGCGAGTTGGTGCCAGAGGTTCTATGGTAGTGGCTGATTAGCTGAGTGGTATCTTGGACACTCATGTGTTAGACGAGTTGGCGCCACAGGTTCTATGGTAGTGGCTGATTAGCCGAGTGGTATCATGAACGTTCTCCTGTGCTAGGCGAGTTGGTGTTAGAGGCTCTGTGACAGTGGTTAGCCGAGTAGTATCATGAACGTTCTCCTCTGCTAGGCAAGTTGGTTTCAGAAGTTCTGTGGCTGGTTGACCAAGTGGTATCGGCCACATTCTCTTTTGCTAGACAAGTTCGTTTCCCGAATGGGGTGAGCAATCTCGAGGCATATTATTTTTTACCAATTCAACGAACATATGAAGAAATAAATTAGAGAAGCTTTCCCAGTCTCACTAGGGCATTCACAAATTATTTTGAACTTTAACAAGTATTCACTCGTTGCTTATTACACACACACATTCACGGACAATTGTGCCCCATAAACCCGCACACCATACTCCAAGATTACTCTTTCAGCCGCTACTTATAGACCCTAACAGGAACTGTGTAGTTATTAGCAGATGCGTATTTCACTTTTATAGGTAAATAGGCCCNGCGCAATAGATAATGATAACTATGAAAGAAAATATGTCGATTTGAAAAGCAAAATGCGTATTATTAATAATGTTTCTTATAAAAATTATGGATCTCTGTTTTG
>KZ887472.1:8868-19378 GCA_003456935.1 Machilis hrabei
GATTGATTTATACATGACATGATAAAGGAGCAACGGAACTTGGGATTCCAATACAGGTTAGTCACTGAACATTCTTGTCTGAGGTTTAAAACCTTGAAAACCAAATTGCTCTCCTGTAGTCACCATTTTGAATGGGTCCAATCTGAATTAGGGACCTATGCCAAATGTAAAAGTGGGGTGCGAATAGCCTGTACACTACTCGCACCTTGGGGTGCGAATAGCCACGGCACCATACATCACCCTAGTATTCTTTTATTTCTACTGTGTTTCCAAAATGCAACAGTCAATACTCACAAGGGTATGTTCAAACTTGTAAGCTGAAGTCCTAAAAGATCGAATATATTAAAAACCAGACTCCAAATGTGACCTAGTTTTAATTCATATTATTACCCCTAACTCTAATCACCAGACTAAACACTCCTCTGACAAGTACCTATCATAACAGAAGAGATCCTCTGAAGTTAAGGGCATTGTTATCATAAACTTCAACTGTCACGCTTGTCTGTGTTACAATAACTTCACACTGTCAGATGAAAATAAACAATACTGTTCAATACACATGTTTAAACTTACCTTCCATGAAACCAAACTCTACATGTTCCACACTGGAGCACAAAACTGGACTCCTTTACAACACGTTTACAAACACACTCTTTTCCTTTCGACGCCATCTTCACGACTGTAAAAGCAGTGTGAGCGATTCACAGAGACAGACACTAATGGTGTGTAACTTCTTCAGCTCACCTGCTCTTTTAGAACCACTCTTTCCTGAGTGGCTAATCCAATCGATTCACCGTCAAAAAGAACAGGTTCAGCCGGGGCCTTCGTTCGTTATTTACTGTAAGTAAGGCCCCGGTTCATCTGAGTCAGTCTGACAGTCGGTGGAGCTGCTGTGTAGTTCTGATTGCATTTACGACTCTCCAAGTAAGTGATTAGACTCAGATTCAGTGTGTGCAACCACTCGATACGGCAGTGAGAGTAATATTGACTTCCCCACTTTTCTTTGTTCCCGCTGAAATCCCCAAGAAAACGAAAGGGAATACAAAACATAACTAACTTCCTATAGTTCATCCCCAAAAATATGAAAGATAATAAAAAACACACACATGAGTAGCTCACTCCCCGTATTTGTTTGGTTTTCGTAAAGTAATAAATATTAACTAATACTCTTGCTTTATACGATTCTAATTAATAATATAATATTATCATAAAATATTGCTGTTGTAGTTATTAATACAGATTAAAATAACCTTTCTTAATTATTTTGGCACCACAATTTAGAAGACGCTGTTTTGGCGCATGAAAAGAACTCCAATATTTTGACCTGATATATAACAACGAATAACACTTAGGAAGTAAGAATTTAAATTATTTAATGTCTTTCTTTTTTGTATATTTGACAGCTTTTGTATTTATGAAAAACGAGAATCATTTTACCTACTTGCATGCATGAAACCCTTAAAGAATTCTCAGAATGTTCAAATTGGGGGTGGCATCTATGATTTTATCTGCTCTTTACATATGACAACAGGTTTCTCGAAGGTGTCGAAAACTATGAACGACTCTTTTGAAACTGCTCTTTAGAACCAGTTCAGTAAAGTGAATCGGAAGAGCTACTCATGGAAAAGACACAGACTCACAGCATAATATATTGGCTCTGATGCGAGTATACGCTGTAGTTACAGTGTCTAAACAAAGGAAGTGTATTCACCGCTACGGCTTGCCCAAGTACTTGGATGGTTCCTCAGACTGATGATGCCGCTAGATGTCTCTATGCGCGGTCGTGAGACATGGATAGCATGAGTTGATATATGTAATAGCGGAGTTTTTCATTTTTTAAACTGTTTTTCTTTTTGAAACAGGTATGTTTTCTTAAAATTTGCATAATGTAAGTACTATGTAAATTAAGCATTTGTACGGTGAAATTGCCGAGAAATGTGGAATATACAGTGCACTTATTTTCCCGCCTAAAATTGCGGATGTAAATAATACAGTTCTTTCCGATCGTTACTGAGTCTGCATGACAGTGAAGTAATGGTTAATAGTACACTGATTTAGGATAGGAAGAATAATATTTGGGGTTCTGTAAATATATCGTAGGCCAATTTATTTTGTATCCTAAATGCATAGATTGCATAAGCCAAAACACCCGTTCGGAGTTTCTGTAACTGCCTATTATAAATTCAGGTTCTACATCATCTCTCTGTAATGTAATTTCTTCTTTTCGTATTGCTAATGGATAAAATACATAGGAAAAGTCCAGCTCTTAGCCAAGATTTGTAATTACTAATGGAAGGTATTAGGTATGTGTGTAATTGTATTAATAACTGACATACTTTTTGTATACAATTAAAAAATCGGATTATGGGGCGGATCAAACGGATTGCTAATTTTGGCTGAGTGATTTAACGACCTACTTTCTCTTTGGTTAGATGTATAGTTCATGAGTAAAACGTTAATTATGTAAAAATTAACATAAAAGGTTGTATTGGTACCCATATATATACTTTCGAAGTGCCCGTCTGTCTGTCACGCATTGTTTAACGACTTCCCGGAGGATTTAGGAGCTGATAATTTGTACTTGTGGGTTTTCGGAGTCGCTGAGTCCGGAAAAAATAGCGAAACTTACGTACCTTAACGCTTTTCATGTAAATTCATATAGCAACAATTCTAACAATGACTCCCAAGTGGATTAAGAGCTCAAGATCGCAGGTTTTAGGGGTCGCTAAGTGCAGCAAAAATAGCGAAATTAAGGAGGCAACGATTTGATCTAAGCAAAATAAGATGATACTCTTCACCCATGTGTAGGTGAATGTCATTATCCTATGAATAAATGTGTTCGCTATAGTTTACCTTCTTTTTTTACTGGTCACCCATACTTTTTTTAAATGTATAGTTTTAAGTGAAAGGCAGGATACCAATTTATTTCCATTTTTGTTACAATTACTTTAAAATAATTTAATTATGATAGGAAGTCACACTTTTATAATGGCAACATTTTATCCCAAAATAAAAATATTAATTTAATATATTTGCTAAATTTCAGTTTTACATGACATAATAAAGGTAAAAATTTCTTNATATCATTTGAGGTTCAAGTGTTATTTTTTATAAAGCTTAATCTTAATTTTTGGTTAATAATAAATAAGAATATTATTTTAATTTTGTACCCAAGGTTTTAAGTCAGTGGTCTACTGCAATAAATAATATACATTATAAGCTCTAGGGAAGATTTTATTGTATTTTCAGGGATGTGAAAAAGTTGGCCACAATGTTGGTGTTTAAAATGGCTGACTGTGGAGTTGAAAGTGGAAGAGTTGATTTCTGAATAAATTGTTGATTTCTTGCATTAGTACATTTTTTGTAGTCACTGGTACGACAGTTGCTATTATTTTGAGAGATCATTTTTAAATATCAGTTACTAGCAAATCAGCTTTCGTTTGACAGTATTTCAGGGAGCTTCTTACCAAATCTTGAACAGTGCCTTCAGTTTTGTTTGCATTATCCTAAAATTAATTAATTCCACTGGGCTAACAGTCACTGGACTAACAGCCTCGTGCTAGACCACTGACATTTCCTGTTAGAGAAGTGACTACACCTGTTTATAAATAATTGTTTATTATTTTAACTGTAAAATAGGTACAGTATAGGCTTACTTAACTTGTGCCATAACTTGTTGTACTTATCAATGAAGCTTGTTGTCATATTGTCACTTTTCTAACGCATCATTGTCACTGGTCTAACACTGTAATTTTCATATTAAAATATATAAATTGTTCTACAGGATTTGATGTTTGACTAGTCCATTTTTTATATTTTTTAAGACTTTCTATTCATCATATAAAAAATTATAACAATATAAACATGTTACAAATTTTTAAATATGGAAGTGTGAAAATGACCCATATATATACAATGTATGGAAATACACCTTGAATAAAATTCACTATCAAGGCTGTAGTATAAGTAGATACAAATTGTATCACCAAGTGAAAGACGAATAAAAACACTTTTACGTTATGTACTAATACTTATGTCACAATATAAAAAAAGTAATGAATTCATTGCTAAATTGACTCGTGATCTTGGAAAAATATATGTATTACATATATTTGGAAAAATAATCAGTAAATTTCGATAGATGTAATACACCTTATTAACGTCATATAAAATGCAGTTAGTGAAGTTTTTGCTGTGCCATAACTTCGGACCAGTATTTTGGTGGGTTGTTATTGAAACAGTAAGCCCAGCTAAAACTTTGCCATATCGCTTATAACTTCTGTTTCGGAGTTCTCTTCTTTTTTTACATCTAAGTTGGTAGCCCGTATTTTTTTTAGGACACCTGGGTGGGTCAGAATTAAGACTTCACTGTTGTAAAGGTTAAGTTTCCGTAGCACCTGCTATCCTACGACAGATATGGAGAATGGAAATGTCCATTGCAACTCTCTTTTTACTCTCGTACCCCCTCTTCAAAACCGAAAATCAGCGTTTGAAGGTCAATCAAGCTGAAACTGAGGTTTTCTACATCCGGTGAAAGGAGTGTTCGAGAATCATAGGAGTGAAAAGGGTGTTCTTTTTTCCTCCCAACCACCCACTGAAATCAAAATAAATAGGGGTATACTGTAACACCTACAAGATGGTCCACGGGACTAAACACCGGGACATACACATAATTTAAAATTGCCTGCACTGACTTGGTCTCAACCACGGCTAACCTCAGCACACCAGTAGAGTGGGGTGGTTCACGGGTGAGGCAGTAATTTTAGTAGCTCCATATCCAATCAGGATAGAACGGGACCAAGCAGTTAGCTGAAAGAGCGCCAGTATATTTAAAAGAGGTAAATATACAAATCCAATTAAAACCACTTAACACACGACGGCACGGTTGGATTTCAGAGTCACAGAATATCTGATTCATACATCTACATATAGCAGATAGCAGTTTTCGATGGATTGGGTATGATGGTAAGCAAAACACAACGCAGCAGGTTGAACTTTTCATAAAACATCTATTCTTCACAAAATTTACAAACAGTTACAGTTACATTTCTACTGCAGATCATATAGAAAATCAAATGACTCGTTTAAGTATACACCTATTTCGATATTAACTGGGGTCTTTTCTTACAACGGGACTAAGTGACAGATTAGGCCCTAACCATCGGAACATCCTCCGAATCAGTCCTAACCCTATAGTCCTAAGCGATCTTCACTCGTAGTTCACTCACAAAAGTTCGGTTCTAGGTCCACCAAACACACTTCGAAAAGGAAGGTATAGGATGGGTACTAAACTGGCTACCGATTCTACGATTCTAGCTACACAGAATAGTACAGAATAAGAAAGAATAATATTAGACGTAGTGTCTGAAATGGGTGAGTAGTTCTATACATGAAGGCCGGTTTGATGCAACCTTCGTTAGTATCTTGGATATCACCACAGACCTGGGTGATAACCAAGTAGAAGTGGGGTCGGGTACTATTATACAGTTTGGGTGCATATATACAGAAATCAGAAAGGTGCAATAGTAGAAAAGTAATTAGTAGAACTATGGATGAAGGCCGGTTTGACGCAACCTTCGATAGTATCTTGGATATCACCACAGACCTGGGTGATAACCAAGTAGAAGTTGGTTTGGGTTCTAAGTCTACACTAGCTTTAGTGTTACTATAACGGTNTTACTATAACGGTTAATAGATACACTGATACACTTAACTTGAAAAATGTCCATTGCTATCTTCCTTCCAACTCTTTCCTCTTCAGAACTACGATGAAGCGCTGTACATTCAAGTAGAGATAATTCTCGCCTGGAAAGCCTCTTCACACAGTCGTCATTGACATCAGACGCCGGTGACCAAATAGATGAACCATATTAAAAAAACCAGGTAACTGCACTAGGTATAAAACTCGTACAATGAACCGCTACCAAAGAGACAAAGACAATTAATAGCATCAACATACAAACTCGGTTCGCTAACACATAACGAACGAAAACAATCACTAGTCCTTAGTACATTTAGGAACTATATTCACCTGAAAGCGTACCGAAGTTCGCAATTCAACTTTACTCCATAAATCCTTCAATATGACGAGACGAGTATACGGGACCGAGGACAGCAAAAGAATGATGTCTCTACTCCTCGCCTTTATATAGGGCCTAGTCCCTACCGAGACCCACGTGTCTCATTACCAAGTTCCAACCCGCAACCCGCACAACAGGGCTGTGTTGCGTGTGGTATCCCTCTAAATACACTTCAGCAGGCGTAAATTACTTCAATGAAGCTGCTAGCTATTTTTACCCTCTGAATCAATATAAACTACCTTCGTAGTAATACGGTCAACAAATACCAAAAGACTCTTAGTCTCAATCGCATACATCAATGCGTCCAACATGTACAAAATAAGGAAATTCTTCCCAAAGCGTTATTTCCACTCCAACGAGATACAACCATTTAGAGAAGATTCTCTATCATCCTTTCCTAACTTGGGTGGATCATTCCTTTTTAACTCCTCTCCCAGTCTTTTAGGTTATAACATACATGCCTTTTGGAGAATTGCTCGTCTTTCTTTTCCCCGTTTTTCCATCATTTCCAGCGGTTCATTACATCCCCTCCTCCTCGGGGAAGGATGTGTTAGAGCCAAACAAGGGTATTCCTCAATGCCCGAAAAGTAACGATCATGGCTCGGACGCAATTGACTTACATGCCACTGGCCCATCTCCTGTTGGTCCTTATCTTGCAACACGTACACATTTCTTCCTGCCTTTCTCTTAATAGTAAAGGGTCCTATATATCTTGGTGCAAGTTTTGCACTAAATCTATCGATGGTAAACGATATGGGATGGTTTTTCCGTAAAACCTTGTCCCCAAATTTGAACTGGATATCCCTATGCCGTAAGTCATAGTACTTTCCTTGCGTAACTCTACCGAGTGCCATTTTGTGTTGGACTAATCGAAATATCTCTGTCAACGATTTTAATATTTTAAGGTGCTTCTCCGGTTTTCCAACTGACAGACTTTCCTCACCAGTATCTGATGGTCTGGTGAGTCTGAAAAATAAATCCGTGGGTAAACTTAATTAGCGACCATAGTTCAAATAAGCGGGGGTATATCCCGTTGTATCTTGTTGGCTAGTCCTCAGGGCGTAAGCAAATTCTGCCAAATGCTTGTCCCAATCTTTATGCTCCTTACTTAGTATAGGCATGCAATAAATTCTTTATGGTACGGTTTATACGCTCAGTAATATTTGCCTGAGGGTGATATAACGGAGTATATTTAATCTTAAGTCAAAGGTAGCTGCTACTTTGGTGAATAGTTTACTGGTATACTGCACTCCATTGTCACAGACGATGGTTTGCGGACTGCCGAATCTGTAAATTACTTCTTGCAATTTCCCGGCTACCGTCTCCGATGTAGCTTTCCTCAACGGAAATAATTCCACCCATTTCGTAAACAAATCCATGATAACTAAAATATAACTATATCCCTGCCGCGATCTTGGCAAGGGCCCAATTAGATCTGACGATATGGCGTCCCAAGGTTTATTCTCTACATATGACGTCATTAAGCCTGCTGGCTTCCTATTATCAGGTTTTATTGCCTGACAAACTGAACAAGTCTTTACATAGCTGCGGATGTCTCTGAACATCCCCTTCCAATAATATGAGCGATGAGCTCTAGAAATAGTTTTAGCTTCCCCTAGATGTCCTGCGGTCGGTTGGTTATGAACTTCTTCCAACACCTTACGCCTCCAACTAGGTGGAACCACTAATCTCCAATCGTCTTGATTAGGGTCTTTGGTACTAGGCTTAATTCGTTTGTACACTATTCCATCTTCATGGTAATAATCTGAGAATTTATCGGGTTTGGCGTCAATTTCCTGAATTAAGTCTTCTAACCATGTGTCAGGTAGAGAATCCATTGCACAAAAATGTTTCTCAGGAATACGCGATAACGCATCCGGAACGTTATGCAAAGCTCCCTTTCTGTGTATAATTCGAAAATCGAACTGCTGTAATTTCAGAGCCCAACGAGCTAACCTGCCCTTGGGAACCTCTAACCCAGACAACCAAATCAAAGAATGATGATCGGTAATGACAGTAAATCTATATCCTTCAATATATGCTCGGAATTTGTCAATAGCCCAGACCACAGCCAGACATTCCTTTTCCGTAACGGTATAGTTTTGTTTAGCCTTGTTCAACGACCTATTAATATATGCGACAACCTTTTCCTGGTTCTCTATGTTTTGCACTAAAACAGCTCCCAAACCATAATTAGATGCGTCGCAATGGATCTCGAAAGGTACGTCGAAATCCGGACAACTTAACACAGGCGGAGTTATAAGACAAGTTTTCACTTTCATGAAAGCCTTCTCTTGCTCCTCATCCCATCTCCAAGGCATTCTTTTCCCTAATAATGCCGTTAGTGGTTTGACTACTGTAGAATAGTTTTCAATAAATCTCCGGTACCACCCCACGACTCCTANTAGTCTGCGTAATTCTTTCACGTTTCCTGGATGAGGGTAATTTAGGATAGCCTCAGTTTTTGCGGGATCGACGTTTAATCCTTCCCGATTTACTACATGTCCCAAGTACTTGAGTTCAGGAACACAAAATTTACATTTTTCAAAATTTAACCTGAGGCCGGCTTCCAGTAATCTGTCAAATACTTGACTAANAACATCCAAATGTTTCTGGAACGTAGGAGTAGCTATTACAATATCGTCGAGATAGCAAAAGCAATAAGGCTCTAAGTCGGCTTTCAATACCCTATCCATTAATCGTTGAAATGTCGCCGGTCCGTTGTGTAATCCGAACGGGAGTACACAAAACTGGAATAGACCTTTACCTGGAATGGTAAATGCTGTTTTCTCCTTCCTAGATTGTTCCAGTGGAACCTGCCAGTAGCCAGCTTTCAAATCCAAAGTCGTCAAATACTGCGCATTTCTCAATTTATCCAAAAAGGCAGAAATAAAAGGTAATGGGTAGGCATTCGTTTTTGTAACACGGTTGACCAATCTAAAATCTACGCAAAATCTTTTACTTCCATCCTTCTTCTTTACTAATAATACCGGACTAGACCACGGGCTCTGCGATGGCTCAATGACTCCTTGCTCCAACATACTAGCTACTTCTTTGTTGATTTCTTGTTGCACTACGGGTGAAACTGGGTAGTATTGTTGTTTGCTCGGACAAGCCTCACCGGTATCAATAAAATGTTCTATTAATTCGGTACGACCTTTAGCCTGCTTCAAAATTGGAATATTTTCCGCTAAAAATATATTTAGAGATCTCTGCTCTTCCTCCTGAAGAGTGAAGGTGTCTATTGAGATGTGAGAGTCTCTCCGGCTCATGACAAAAAGACAGGTCCGTCCGACCTCTTTTCCGCCGGCCCACGTCTTTTCTTTAAAGTCTAAAATAACCCCATTTTGGTTCAGAAAATCTGCTCCAATTACCATAGAATACATAACTTTAGGGATAACCAACATAGTCGTCACCACTAGTCCTCCATTCCACTGAATAGGTAAATCAACTATACCTAGAATATTGACTTTCTCTCCATTTGCCAATACTACTCTCATATTATCATTAGGAAGAGGTTCAACTCGTAAGTTATTTCCTGCCAATTCCCAACGTAACCCTTGGCCCCTAATAATCGAATTGGTTGCCCCGGTAAAAACTAAAGCAGTGATCTTGATCTTTATGAACGGACGTTCCTCCACCGTCGTTGCCATATTCAACAACGTATCGGGTAATTTCACGATGTGGATCGATAACTCTTCTCTTGAACTATGCTCTCGATCTTTTACAAAGTTCAAGATTCGTTTCCCGAAATCTGGTTTTCTTGTGGACGCAGACACCTATCCGTCCATGGACCCTGCTTTCCACAGCGCAAACAAAATAATGTCAGTGGTTGAACACATTTCCGAAAGGAGTGCCCCATTTTCAAACAGTTGAAACATTTTATTCCTTGGAATCGACTGGGTTCCCTCAACCCTTTATCCTCCCCTGGATCTGGGTAACGCCGAGAATTCTGATAAGGATCTCTCTTACATTCATACAGTTATTTATCTTAACTCCCGGATTCCCACATTGGTAACAAAATATCGTTCTCTTCTGTCCACAATGTCGGAAAGTATGGGACTTCCCTTTACAGTTCCAACAAATCACGGTTTCACGTCCTCTTTCCTCCGTCTTTACCAAAGAAGTTCTGAGTATAGGCGCTAGAAGGCACATTGGCGCTAGTGAGGTGGCTCCGAATGGAAGCGACGCGCGGCCGCCATATGTGTGTAACGTACGTATTGCCGGAACACAGCTATTACTAGGTTTTGGCGTTTGGAGTCATTTAACATCGCAAACGTTCTGACTTATTAAAGTATATACAAATATATTGACTTACAGTTATTAGCCGAGTCCAAGACAATATTAATTCCAAGACAGATAGGTATTTCCTCAACTTTATATGCTAAAGACGTTTAATAAAACTCCAAATTCTGGTACACATTTGTAGT
>KZ887482.1:26145-38900 GCA_003456935.1 Machilis hrabei
TTATTTTTACCTACAATTTTCATCTGTAAGCACTGCTTACATAGCGTATGTGGACGCCTCGCCACCGACTGAAACACATAACCGAATGAGTCCTACCATGAAATGAATTTCAATTCTTGGCAGATTTAGTCGAACGAACACACAACAAACAGTAGAACAAATCTGGAAATGGATCTAGGCTAACATTTCTGGCTTTTGCTGTGAGTGTTAACAAAATGGATATACTATAAAAGTTACTTTTGAAAAATTATGTTTAAATTCACATTGGCATTAACAATAACCACTTCATAATAAGACAGCTTTTGGAGGCGCACAACGGAAATGATAGAAACAAATTAGAAGTTGGTTGACTCTAGGTCTGTCCTCTCTTCGAAATTTACTTTTACTTTCCGAAACCTTTTACCTTAATCCTGACACCAGAGGGGCCAGACTAGAGTTCTGGAATTTATAACAGTACTCATGCAGTTACTCAGCAGTGGGAAAAGATAGGGTTTAATTTTCGAGGTCAAATGACAATTGTCCGATTCCAGGGGTTCAAATGACGTCTGTTTTAATTGCATTCTAGTTTTGAAAATTAAGAGAAACTAAGTATTTTATGAAATACTGGAAATGAGTGAACGAAAAACGAATATATTTTGTGAGGGGGGAAAAAACATTCCTGGCAGGGATATTTTGTGAGGGGGAAAAAACATCCCTGGCAGGGATAAAGAAGCGGCTTCACGAGACAGGGACATATTTTTACGAGGGGGAATTATCCCTCATGTCCACCGTTAATTCGCACCCTGGCTATACCATCAAGTTTATAGTTGGTCTGAATTTTCTGCCGACTCTTTGTAATTAGCATAATCGAGCATTTCTTAGGATTTAGTTTTAACTGCCATATAAACCACAGTAAAACCTCTACAGCATGCATATTTATAGCTAGCTGTATGTGTGTACATTTCTTAGTGCCATGAATAATTCTTCAATTTAATTACACCGGGGGAAAAAAATTATTCTCCCACAACCATACAAATAGATGAACCTTATAGTATTTTTAGTTCCGATGTTAAACATGGCTGCAGACTTTGTCTATCGCTGAAAATTCATCACAAGCTCAGTGAAGCCAACTTTAACCAGCATATAGAATTTGTAGATGTAATTACCAACACAACGNNCGGAGAACAGGAATTTGTAANTCCACTTGTTTTTCTGACGAATCAACTGTGTTGATAAACGGCCGTCTAAATACCCACAATGTTAATCATTGGTCAACTTCAAACTTGCTTTTGCATTGAAACATAAAAGACGAACACAAACGGNGCAAGTTACAACACCAAACAAAAGAGTTCAAATCCTCAAGGTATAACTACAGTTCAATATTTTTCTTTGAATAATTTTTGAATGCAGCTATTTTTTGGAAAAGAGCTCTTCCNTTGTTTTAACAAAGTGCAGTTAGCAGCTTATATTAATAAAGCAGGTTAGGACTAATAACTACATAATGGAAAGCAAAACATTTCCAAATCTAGTTCGAGCTTTAAGGTTCGGTTTGGCATGAGTTCAACTTGAACTGCTTTAAGTTTGATTCAGCTCAAGTTCGACCTTAACTTTCAAAGTCTGGTTCAGTTTGAGTTCGATGTGAACTGTTTTAAATTCAGTTCAGCTCAAGACTGACCTCAACTTTTAAGGTCTGATTCGGTTTGAACTATTTTAAGTTTAGTTCAGCTCAAGATTGACCCCAGCTTTTAAAGAGTGGTTTGGTTTGAATTCAGATTAGCAGAAGTTCTACCTCAGCTTTTAAAGTCTGGTTTGAGTTCGATTTGAAGTGCTTTAAGTTCAGCTCAACTCAAGTTACGACCTCAACTTTTAAAATTTGGTTCAAGTTCAGTTCGACTTCAAAATGCTGTGTCCACACAGCTCTAGTAAAAACTATTGGATATAAATTATTTGGAGTTTTGACCTTATGTAACAGCATTGAGACATTCTTGGTTGTTTTGGCTAAATGAAGAATGTTTCGGCATATGCTGCCTCCAGTTTTTATAAATAATAATTATTCTGAGAAAGCATATGATAAGCTAAAACTCAAAACCACATGCATGGTAAAGGCCTAGTATAAAACTGAGGATAGAAACGACTAATGCAAAAGAGCTGCCCAAAAATCCAATAGGTAATTAAGAAATAAATTTGAGCACCAACCGCATAGACCGGAAAACATTATTTCCACAATACTGAATAAGCATAGTAGACCATACAAGACAGAAGTTAAGACTGGTAGTCATAAAAACAACCTATAAGATTTCAAGTTAGACACACGACTTTCACGTTCATTTGATAACTGATAGCACACTGGAGGTTACAGATACACAAAATACTGAACGTTGAAGAAGCCATTAATCGCGGTGAGGCATTAACCGAGATATCAACCCAAGGGTACTAAGTAACCCCTAAGACAGGAGTCTTTGTAAACAGAGTGCTTCCGAAAAGTCAAATAAAAGAAGTGATGGATGATGGGCTCCAACACCAGAAAATTTTAATATTCTTGTAGATAAAGTTGCCTTTGGAGGACATATTCGTGTATTTAAAAAGAGAAAAAAGATGCACCATACCCCGAACTTATGAAGGAAGCCTACAATGACCTTTGGATGTGTTGTAGAGGACCTTTCCTCAGTTTCATCCTACAACACAGGTGAATGGCCACGAGTTTTTGCCACACAAATATTTTTTGTTTTTGTTTTCTCGTTCAAATCACTGTATAGCTTGCTACATGCTTCCTATAGCTTAACGGTAACACCAAAGTTTTCCAACCTTTTCGGTTTTCACGGCTGCCATTGCAAATACAGGCAACTCCTGCTAATATATCAGATTTGGGACCAAACCACCCAAACCAATGCTGTAAAGCGAAAACTGCCTTAAAGCGAAGCATGGCCTTTTTTTTTCATCTGCCAGGATGTATAAAAGCCTAAAAACATGTTTGCACTAGCAGTTATTAAGTGTGCAATAGCTTTACGTCTACAAAAATATTGAAAAAAATAAAAGTAATGAACTATGCTGATAAAAAGCTCGAAGCGCTGTCCCTGAAACACCGTCTTGGGGAAGTAACCATTCTGGGGTCTTTGAAAGGGTGTGACAGCCCATGATCCGACGTGTCTATGCGTGCATTGAAGCAGGTGGGGGACATTTTGAGCATTTGGTGTGAAGTGTGAGTAGATAACAATGGAACTGAAGATATATTACATTAGTCAAGTGTCACAGTAAGCATATATTTATTCTGTCAATTCGAAATAAAATGTGACAACTGTTTGAAGTAAAAATTACATCTGTGTTTATTTCGTAGAATATCATCTTTCGATTATAACTTATAAACCANCCCTTCAGTAGTGAACTTGTGATACTCTTCAGCAGGCATCCTGTTTCCTAAGTTCATCATATCTTGTAAATAGATGTGATTTGCCTTGGCATATGNAAAGTGCCCACTCGCATGGAAGAATGGCAACATTTTCTTCACGGTACTGAGATGTAGCTCCCAGTTCCCTGTTCGCTCGGCTTCAATCACATTTTTCAAAAGGGAGGTCACGTAGAAGTACTGGACCCACAATTTTGCGGTACATCCACGTTGCTCTGACTTCTACAGGTGGTCTTCAAATGAAACTACTAACTCTTTGACACAACCTTCCTGACCTGCAATTACCAGTTTTGGGCCATCTAATTCAGGGAACAATAGCTGTTCCAAATCAGCTGAGANGGCTGAAGAATAGTGCTTAGAAATATGTTTTTTCTGGATCTTTGAGCCAGCCAATATGTTATGGGATCCATGTCACAGTGCATTTGGGCTATTACTCGATAAAAAGGTGGTCCATTTAATTTGTTCCAGAAACTAGAGCAGGAAATATTTATACAATTTAACAACTTCTTACCAAAGTCCATAAAAAATAAATTCACATTATACTTCACAAGTCATTACTTGTTGGTTAGTAAGACAGATGTGTGTAATACGATGATGATGATCTGGTGTTTTATGTCCTGCCGACACACAATGGGTCATTAGGGACGATGAAACAAAGTTTATTGTAGTTAATGAAGGTGAACTTAACAATTAAGACAGCACAAACATCCATGCCTTTTGCGGGATTTGAACTCACAACCTCTCGTTCCAAAGCGTGCTGTGCTAACCACTATCCCAAGTAGGTTGGCATTAAGAGTGATAGGATGTTAATTTTAAATAAAGCAACAATGGTTTGACGTTTCAATTTAGCTTTTGCTTTATTTGGAAGCTTGGACAATACAGTTATGTTTGGAAGAAGATATAATTCAAATGTCCACCATGGCTTTGTTGACACTGACGCACCCGATCGCTCCAATTTTTTATCACCCTGTCCAACATTTGCGGCTGTATGCCGGCGATAGGGTGACGAATGTTGGCTGCCAAATGATCCAAAGTCTGTGGATTGTCGGCATAGACTTGTGCTTTGACGTAGCCCCAAAGAAAATAATCTAGGGGTGTCAAATCACATGACCNCGGCGGCCAANNCACAAATCCTCGTCGTGAGATGATCCAATCTCCAAACTTATCCCTCAGCAAATCNAGCGTAGCATTAGCTGTATGGCACGTAGCGCCGTCTTGTTGGAACCACATCTCTTCAATATCGATGTTCTCAAGTTCTGGCCATAGAAATTCGAGTAACATGGCTCACCATAAACCATAAACTATAGCGGTTGCCGTTGTTCCCTCCTCATTTCTGAAGAAATAAGGTCCTATGACGCCGCCATGCCATAAACCGCACCACACAGTGAGTTTTTCGGGATGCAACGGCATTTCATTTATCACTTGTGGGTTGTTCTCGCACCAATAATGGCAATTTTTGTATTGACAAAGCCATTCATCCAAAAATGCGCCTCGTCTGAGAAGATGATTTTTTGGCCAAAATCAGGATCATCTTCCAAGTGCTCAAAAGGCCCAATCAGCAAACTCCCGACACAATCTGTGGTCGTTTGGCTGCAGTTTTTGAGTCAATACGACTTTGTAAGGATGAAGGCCCAAATCCTTAAGCAAAATTCTCCAAGTTGACGTCTGAGTAAGCCCCAATTGTTGAGATCGTCGTAAAATCGACAAATTTGGCTCATCGGCAACACGGGCCGCTGCAGCTGCGATATTCTCCTCACTTGGCACATTTCGTTGTTTTCTTGGTGACTTCTTGTTGTGCAAAGTGAACTCACGCTCAAACTTTGCCACAGTGCGGCGTATAGATGCACAGAGTAACGGTGACGGCGACCCAATTCTCTGGTGAACAAACGTTAGGCACCCACAACTGAGCTCGAAGTTTGGTAATATTTTTTAATAATTTCTACACGGCCGGGAAGCGTCAAACGCTCCATGATGAAACTGCAAACTCAACTGAATATTTTGACACCCGGAAGTAAAAAAAACAATTTTCAGAAACCGAGAATTCTCTTTTGAAAAAACTATCACTCTTAATGAAAGACCCTTTAGTACAAAACAAAAATGGTGAGATTATACGATCCCCTTAAAGTAACACATTAAAAAGTGATACCACAGTGGTAACAAATTAAAGCTGATCACCAGCTCTCAGACAAGTTCTTAGACATGGAGTTTTATAGTTGGTTTTGATGCACCTGCATTGCAATTGGTTTTATTAATTTCTGCATTGAGGTTTTTGATTGTACAGTATGTATTTATTTCCTCCCTTGACAGTTGTACTGTTTGTAAGTTAAGGAGTCCCTTCAATGCCACCACTGTTTTTGTTTTGCCCTACACACCTGTTCAAATTTATCAGTCGACACGACCTGACGAAGCTAGTAAAGAACGGGTAAGAAATAGTGTGTGGGTTTATGTTTTTCAGAGTATGGTAAGAATCTATTTAATTGCTTTAACAAGAAAAGATTGTTCGTTTATTAATGACTCAAGGTTCAAGACTTTTTGGGCCAATATATATAACTCAAAACATCACAACATTTTGGAAAATGTGTTAGAACTAAAAGCTATTCTTTGCTTGTTTCTACCCAAATTACAAAGCAGTACTACTGTTCACAGATATTATACTCACAGGAACTGAACCTTTAAGCTGTTCACTAGCAATCCTGCGAGCTTCAGTGCGCGAAACATTTGAATCCACCTCGACCTTGAGCATAGCCTCAAAATACTTTGGCAATACATTTAAACTCGGACTGACATGGATGGGTGAAATATCAACNGCTACAAGATTTTCCACAATAGTCGGCTAAAACGAGANAATGAAAAGNAAANGGATNGAGAAAATANGTCAAAGCAGAGGCTCAACTCACCATTAATATTCTAGGAAGATATACCCTTAAGAAAAGATGACGGTGTTGAAAAGAAACGTAAAAATGCAGACTTTTCACAACCTGTGGTGTGTGTAAGTGATTGAAATAAAACCAGCTTATTGTATTGGAACGCACCATTATCAAACACCTGTTCCAATACAGAAAGATGTTTCAGTTGAAGTGACAGTACCAATACAAACATTTACAAGCGTCCACAAATATATACGAGGCAGTCAGAACCCAAGTGATTATAATACGGTATTTTACAACATGCCAGCATCCAACTGATTATTCAGCTTTAAGGACTGGTTAATTTAAAAAAAAAATATTGCTAGAACTCCACACTTTACAGAGTTTCGAACCAGCAACCATTTAATCTGACCTTTCGAAAACCTAAAACAAAACCATAAACATCGACGGAACGGAAGGCAACATCTCTGAAGCCGGGTTTTGCTGCTGATATGTTACGTTTACGCATTAACAACTGAGGGGAGGACTCATTAACTGCCTCCGAGACACCCATCTGCTGAACCACTATTTTTTTAACGTAAAATACAGCTATTGATATTGCTGTACAGCAATGTAACTATGTAGAGCGCAAATTCGCAATAACACATTTTGTCTAAACTAAGAAGGCTTATAAAGTCTAGAAAGAATTAAATAATGTATNCAGCATCATGTTGGCAACCAGCGAACAGTGTGAAGAAAATTTCAGTAAAAACTGTAGTAACATCCGTAAGCCTCTTTTACATGATCCAATTTCTCATTCATATGCTCAGGTACCTTGCATGACTGTTTACGAAAGGAAATATAAGTCATTGGAAAGCAAGTAAATTACTGGACTCTCACCAATACANGCACCTTTATTTCAAGATCTTGGTATTCTGATTGCCAACAACCTAATTGTCGCATACCGTTCACTCTGTAATACTCACACTGGTGGAGTATCTGAATTTCATATTTACCACAGAGCTTTATTTAAACATAGCTTTTGAATTATGTCGACTATTTTGTGGTATAATGATGGTTATGAACAGCACTTAGTTTGTAGTACAGTTAAAACAGCAAAGTAAAGTGTTCATTCGCATTTACCCTACTAGCTTGGCAATGGTTATGGTCACAAAAAGATAACTGAAGTGGTGCTAAAATGCCATCACAGTCTTAGGTATATGTTTGGAATATCCGTGCTTACTGTTTCCAGGTAATGGGACTCCAGGCAATTTAGTCCTCAGAAACCCTTCCCAGGCACTACACCAATAGCTGTATTGTTGCTTGTTGCTATTGAATTATGGTCCCACTGTTATGACATCTCAGGTCTAATGGAGACCCCATTCGCGTCGTAATGACGCCTCAGGATAACTGAATTTTGAATTTTGCCTCTCAGCCGACACATAGCCGGAGGTGGGATCNTCTCATTCATATGCTCAGGTACCTTGCATGACTGTTTACGAAAGGAAATATAAGTCATTGGAAAGCAAGTAAATTACTGGACTCTCACCAATACATCAAATCACTAGCTATGGACTGGTTGTTAAACTTTCAGTGTGCAATACTATAGTTGCTGTTAACTATCAAAAAGTGCCTTTCTGACTTGCTATACAGTCAGCGTATTACGCAAATGATTAACTCCTACCATAGCACCTACAGGGCAACCCGCGATACATGTAAATCAGGCTTTAGTGGTCTCACACAAAAAAAAAACTAATGTGCTGCCAAAACTAATAAGATGCTCGCGAGACTGTCATTTATTTTCTCGTAGTTCGCTTGTTGCCACCATGTAGCACACATCCTTAATCCTCACAACTTACNGCAATGCCCATTGCTTCCAACTGGTTGCTAGCTTCACGCCGGGCTTCAGCCATTACCTGACCAGAAGCAACGTGTACTTTCTGCAGTGCCTCTAGGTATGGGACGAGAATACTGGTTGTAATCGTGCTTGTGGGACTCATGTCAACCACGACCAGCTGCTCCACCAATTCTGGCTAGTAGTTAACACATATACACACTTCTTACTATACTAGCATTTTAATAAAACGTACAGTATTTACAAACTAAACAATATTTAACCTAACACAAAATAACTAACTAATAGATATCATACACAGTGTTGTTTTTGTCAACTTCTCAAGCAACAACGAAGTTTTCGTAACAGACTTTACCATTTAACCTTGACTCGTCCCATATGGATTTTTGGTTGTGCTAATTAAAGATTTGAACATTTATTTATGGTTGTTACTCTGCTAATGGCTGTATCAAGAACAAAATGATTTGTCTAGCACATACGAGGTGTGGCAGAAAAGTAACGAGACCGATTTTCTTTTAACCATGAATGTTATTCTTTTTACAAATCAAGGTTATCCCCTTCAAAATAGTTCCCTTGGGCAGCTACACATCGACGAAGGCGTTGTTTCCATTGTTCGTAGCAGTGCTGGAATGCCTTTCAGCTCGTCGGTTACGCTCTTCTGAATATTATCCAAAGTACCAAAATGGCACCCTTTCAAGTGGTTTTTAAGCCGGGGTAATAAAAAGAAGTCTCAAGGACTTGGATTCGGTANATAAGGGGGCTGAGGAACCACAGGAATATTTTTTTCTGCACACTTTTCTCATGCCCAAATCCTGTGTTAAAATCTGATGGACGGTAAACCGGTTCAAATTTTACTCGTAACTCACTACTGATCATTGTCAATGTCAATCGACGATCTGCNNTCACAGATTCCTCACCCTTTCCACATTGTCGTCCATTTTTGAGGTTGAAGGTCTTCCTGCACGAGATTCGTCTTCCACTTCTTCTCGNCCCTGTAAAAAGGCCTTGTACCACCTGAACACTTGTGCCCTGGATAGGGAATGTTCTCCATAAGCCTTTTGTAACTTTTCATAAGTCACAGAAGCGGATTCGCCAAGCTTTACACAAAATTTGATAGCACAACGTTACTCAAAATTTTGCCGGTCCGTTTTCGTAACGTACCTCATAAACACAACCTCACTTCAGATGCTCTCAACAATCGCGTAGCAATTGTAGAAAGTTCAAACTTACACTGAGTCTACGACAGGGGTTAACATAACTGCCATGTGAAGGGGGAGGCAGCAGCGTTGTTGGTTCATGCACAGTGTTGCCAGTCTCATTACTTTTCTGCCACACCTCGTATAAAGCTTCAGTGTTTGCTTATGTATCGCANTTTCCTTTGATACACAACAGTGCCTAGACCTTATAGCATGGCAACCAAGTCAAAAAGCCTGACGCCTCACAGAATTAAATCTGCCTAAATGGCAGTGCGAGATGCCGTGGTGCTCGAAAACACTATAGTGTTGCACAGGAAGATGTGTTTTTTTTACACATTGTTTTTAAAACAAAACTTTATATATGTGTATAACTTAGTAAACTGGTATATGGTAAATTTATACAAAACATTTGAAAGTGTTCAAATGCTATTTTAGTATTAAAAATTAATTTACATTGTAAATGTTAAGGCATATCCATGAGAACTCTTTCATGTAATTTTGTAAAAATAACAATAAATTCAATAACGAAAGTAAAGGACCTACCAAAACATAGCTTACTAAAAACTTGCTCGGTATTCTAAAAGTTGTAAAATAGATTAGTATGACATAAATATTATTCTTATTAAACTTTCTCATTAACTGCTACATTTTTCCGAACCCGTAAGTAAAGAAAAAAAAAGGAAAATAAATTGTTTATTACACCATTCACACATGGCATCAAATGGTCAAGACTTAGCAGATTTCATTTGCANAGGGTCCATGCTGNGACACAGGGAAGAACATATGGTACATGCAGCTCTAGTAGTTCTAGGCACCTTATGAACTGCACTGAGTCTAAGAGTGTACACAGTGTAGGCTACTTAAATTGTCTCTTTGCAACATTTTTGACACAACTGTAAGAATTAAAATGGAGTTTTCTGATTAACAAGACTGTTATAAACTTTGGACAACAGATGGCTTTAGTTAATGTGCAAGGTGAAAACAAAGGACAATCAGTTAAATGTCTAAACAACAAAGACTGAAACATTAAATCTGCACATGACAAAAATAATGTTATGCACTCCAAACTGTAAACACTTGCAAACTCCGATTTTCTGCATTAAATCCACATTAGAAAAATATATACAAGTATATATACTGATAACTGGTAGGTTTACAGACAAACAAATGCCTTTTTTTTCAAAAATATTCCCCTAGTTCTTGATACTATCTTGTGATGTTTACTGTGCTTCATCAGACTTCTTTACTGTTCTACACTGGAAAAATTAAAAAAAAAAAACAAAAAAAAAACTATACCTCAAACCATTTAACTTACAATAATCACCTTTTGAATACTGTGCTCGTAAGGTGGTATCTATTGTTGTTACCACATTCTTGCAAACTGTTTATGAAAGTTCTGCATTACTCGTTATAACATTTCCAGAGAAATTTCCGACACTTCATCCCTAACATTGTGCTTCAGATGTTCTTGGTCGGATCTCACACAACTTGCTCTTGATGTATTCTTAGAGGAAGAAGTTCAAAGTGATGAGGTCAGACAATCTTAAAGACCATTTCGTGAGATTACGTNAGCAGAGAATGTTTTGTTGTTAACCTGCATTGCAATCATTATAATGTGAGCTGTTACCACCATCCTGTTGAAACCACAGTCCGGATTTTAACATCAAACTGCTGCAACTCCAGTTCAAGTAAGGTGTGCAACAAATCTAATTCAAGCTCTCAATGAAATGTTCTCGACTTGTGAGATCTCACCAAGAGGGCAGATTAAATAGCCATCTAGATCGCCTGACCTCTAAACCTTTNACCCTATCAATTTGTCGGTGTTATTTATTAACACCCTGTAGAAAGGTGGTTAAAGATGACAGCTTTTTATTCTGTTCTGGAATTTATTGAAGCAGATGATCTGCCTTTTTTATTGTATATTTTTTCTCTTCTGTTTTGTGTTTTTCTCTCTCTCCTTGACGGATGTTTTCAATTTGTATACCGGTACTGGCTTTAACAAATAAAGACTCTGAATTTGAATACTGACTTATACAGAAGTTCTCACAATACTAAGAACACTACAATTTTTAGATTATTTTAAAATGCTGTGCATAGCCTACTATTTTCTTTGAATTAAGGCCTAAATAAAGATGACGGACATTAAATTGTTAGCTTACCTCNGTGAGTGCTAATAGCATCATTGCCCTGCCACCCATGCTGTGACCAATCAGAGTTGCNCGGGGTATTTTCAAATCTTCCATTAATAATTTCACATCTGATGCCAGATGAGGATAGCTAAGATGCGGGCTATGTGGACTGTCACCATGGTTACGAGCATCAACTGCTATAACCTACAAATAAATGTTTAAAACAATATAATAAATTACAAGCTGAATATATACATCTTATACAACACATCATATCACTCTTAATATATAGAACTCTTCCAAGTGCTATTCCAGGAGTATTGGATGTTGAAAGAAAAATCCACGAGAGACAATGGAACAAATATTTGATCTATGAGCAAGTCTGCTATTTAGCAAATGTTATCTGCCAGACGAAACCTAGACTTTTGGGTCATTAACTGGGTACTGTAATCTAATGTGATTGGCTAAAATTCATAAATGTACGTTTCACACCAAGAATGTCAGTAGAATGCAGGTTCAATTCCAACGTTTACCATATTGATTATTTTGTTATTAGTTAAATAATAATGAACAAAAATCAAGAATTACTGGTGGGTCAATCCATATGAAGTGGTCCAAACTGGTTGCTTGACCATTTTCTAAAACATCTCTGACCCTATTTATCCTATCAATATTTAATAATAAACAATTTGTTCAGAAAAGAACAGGCTAAAAGGATGGTTATTAGGTATTTTCATCTTAATTCAGGCCTAAAGGGTGAAATTTGAATCTAAATCCTTGCCTCGATTTTTAAAAAACACACGTTTTCATTGGGAAATATTTGCAGGAATGAAAAGAGTCTGCAAGTAAGATATTTTTTAACAAATAGCTAGGAACTAGTTGTGTACTCACACCAAGTTTCAACCCTTTGACTTCCGCCCTTTTTTCCTAAATAGGTCTATATTAAAAAATCGGAAAAATTACGAAATTGGCACTTTCAAAGCTAAATATCTCTGGTGGGTGACCAGATAAAAATCTGAAATTACAGACCATTAGAGTACTGTTCGATAGTATTATGCACCAGAAAGTTCGAGTTTCATATTTAAATATTTATTTACATTCCCATTGGGAAGAAGTCTCAGGGCTGAAATTTGGTGTGCGTATACAACTAGTTCCTAGCTACCGGTATTTAAAAAAAAAAAAATCTGACTTGCAGACTCTTTTCATTCCTGCAAATATTTCCCAATGAAAACGTGTGTTTTTTAAAAATCGAGGCAAGAATTTAGAGTGAAATTTCACCCTTTAGGCCTGAATTTAGATGAAAATACCTAATAACCATTCCTTTAGCCTGTTCTTTTCTGAATAAAT
>KZ887497.1:6087-19370 GCA_003456935.1 Machilis hrabei
AGGAGGCGAGCACTCTAACCAATAGGCCAAAACTGAGTGTAAATGAATGGTTTTGCTCGCATTTTTAATTTGTTCAACACATCTAACATTGTTTTATTAGAATATGCTGATTTTCTGAGCAACGATTGCAGTGTACAATAAGCCTAATACAAAGGGAACAGTATTATACATTGAGTACAGTAAGCTCTACTTTGCGATCGAATTTCCCCTAATCCTTAGTAATGTGTAGGCCTACAGATTTTTTCTTAATAACATAGCAAACACCGGATAAAACTGAGGCCCAGATACCCGGGATTCTACTGTATACGTACCCGCAATGAAACAGGTAAACATTTGTTTTAGGGTTGTAAAATTACCCATTTCATATGGGTTCTCGTCTAACGTAGTTACTCGTCCAATACGGGTACAGCCAGGACCTTTCTCACCTCCACACATCGAGTATTGAGGGTGGGTACTTGGAAGCCCAGGCATCCTGAGCATTCGTATAAAGAATGATAATGAACTATAAAAAATCCGGCTGTCAGTGGTAGTTGAACTTTCCATTCTTTAATTATTTTTGTAATCGAGTCTTAAACTGTATTGATAAATTTTTCTAGTGGAGTGCTGCCAAAACCGGATCACCTATTTTGCTAAGAAGTTGCAAAAGTCTATGGAAGGATGGGGAACGAGAGATGCTGCGCTCATCCGAGTCATTGTTAGCAGAAGCGAGATTGATTTGGGTGCGATCAAAAGAGAATTTGAAAGACTCTACGACAAAACTCTTGAAAGTGCAGTCAAAGTGAGTAGATTATGTTCAAAATGTCAATTCAAAATGTTGATTAGNTAGANGACANTAAGTACATTATACAGGNTGTTTCAAAATTCGTNTGTAAAATTTGAATCGCANNTTNGGGACAGCCTCAGGAGCAATTCGAGATAGNNAACCCGTGTCCNGAAATGGCTCATTACGNCGCTATGCGCAATTGAAGTTACGCATTTCTGGGAGTATCTCCGGCAACACCCCATCGGTGCTCGTAGCAGGCGAGCCAGCAAATCGACCTTCCAGCTTGCCCTTATAAACGGACTAATATATTTCGATGTGCGGCGTAGCTCAGTGCCTTCACTTTTTGCCTCAACCAGCTGTAGCTGGAATCGATGCGAGTTGGAATCCAGGTCGGACTATCTTTTTTAAAATTTTGGTGATCATGTTTTTTCTTGCTTTGTGTCTTTTATTTAGATTGTTGCATACATTTGTTTGTTCAATTACTATTTATTCGGTAATTTTTATAAAGCCATCTCCTCCCTTTTTTCGGAAAGGCACAGATTTCAAGTTCCTTCCAAACGAATGAACAGAAATTGAACAAATAAATTAACGCAAAAATCTAAAAAAGACACAAAGCAAAGAAAAAAAGAGCGTTAAAATTAACAAAAAAAAGATAGTCCGACCAGGATTCGAACTCGAATCAATTCCAGCTACAGCTGGTTGAGGCAAAAGCGAAGACTATATGCTACGCCACACATCAAACGCTCTCCGTCTGTTTTACAGGACAAGCTGGGAGGTTGATTTGCTGGCTCGCCTGCTAAGAGCACCGATGCGGTGTTGCCGGAGATAATCCCAGAAATGCGTAACTTCAATTGCGCATAGCGCCATAATGAGCCATTTCCGGACACGGGTTTCTTATCTCGAATTGCTCCCGAGGCTGGCCCCAATATGAGATTCAAATTTTACACACGAATTTTGAAATACCCTGTATATATACTATATGCAATTCTAGAGGCAGACTAGAATTTTATAAGTCAGTACAATTGACAAAAGCGATCAAGTTTGCTGTACTTTGGCTTTGAGTAAGATATTTTACTATCAAGAAATTGATTAGAATTATTTTAATTCGCCTAAAAAAACACGAAATATTGCCAGAACAATATATTTCTTTTAACAGATTGAAAATAAAACCACATCTTTTCCAACTTTCATAAAAGAAATAAGATTAATTTTTCCCGTTCTCTGAAAATAGGATCCAAGCGAGTTTTTCAGCTGTTTCTATGTAAGATCGTGTCTTTTTACAGGGATCAATACTCTCTGAAAGTAGGCTCAGCTATTTTCAGATAGTTTTCTAACTATAATAAATTATTTTTTACAAGGATCTGAACTATCTGAATATAGGATCAGATNATTTTCAACTATCTAAAAATATGCTAAATTCTTCTTCCACGTATCCGAAAATATGACCAGTTATTTTCTACCTTTCTGAAAATCAGACTAGTGGTTTACTACCTTTCTGAATCTATGAATGGATCTTGTTCAGCTGCCTGAAAATATATCTTTACAATTAGGATTGAATCATTTTCCAAATACCTTACAATAAGACTTGGGGCATTTTCTAGATCTATAAAAACGTTAAGGTAGTTTGTAAACTATCTGAAAGTAGGATCTGATATTTTTCGAATTGTGAAAATATGATAGGCCGCTTTAAAAAGTTTCTGCAAATTGGATAAAATAATTTTCTAACTTTTTGAAAAAAAGATTCAATCTCTTCTCTGCTGTCTGAAAATGAGATTAAAATTTTTCTTGCCAATTAAAAAAAAATATTCACCATCAGTTTGAGAACTTCATCGCATATTTTCCAACAGTTTAAAAATTAAATCAGACTTTTTTCAAACAGTCTGCAAATAGCTTCAGTTCTTTATCTGATGCAACAAAAGTGTGTCTTTCTTGATATATATACATAAATCAAATCTATTTTACTATTGTTGAGTTCTACCCAATATCCTTTATTGCTTATGAAGTAGGCAATATCCTCTATTTGATTATGAAGTAGGCATTGATATATAAAGTGTTACCAACAGGACTATACATAGTTCTTTGTGTCTTTGGATTCAATAGCTCCCACCATTTGTTATTGTTTTCAACATGATCCGAGATTTGGAGCCTGGCAACACNCAGACTAAATACTAAGTTCTGGATCAGGAACGAAAATATTAAAGAAAACACCCCAATCTCNTATCAGGCTCGAAATATGTGTGTGTAGTACGAGATTTTAGATCAGTTTCTGACCCATCAAGCATGTATGTTTATGGATACTGTTTAGTATTCTATCAATTCTTTCTCATTTTTCAATATTTTTCAGAGTGAAACTTCTGGAGACTACAAGAAGGCTCTTATCCAAATAATCGGTGGACCCTGAAGATACAAACCATAATTCGTCTTAAAGTTTGTAATGCTGTAATTTTTAAAGATAATAAAAACAACCACAACAAATGTGTATTATACGTAGTATATAAATGAATAGCGTTAACCCTATGAAGTTGTTAAAGCGTTTTTTTTAAGGGGGATACTCAAATCAATGAACTGTATGTAGACACTTTAGATTATGTTGCAGTGACCCAAAGTACAATAATTGCAATACTATCAATTCAGCTCCTTAAACAGTATTTCAGTATCATACTTATTACCCCATCATTTGAAACATTTCACTATTGATCCTTTAGAGGTTTAAGAAAATATAAACACTTATTATGCTATTCATTGGTTGTTTAGGGTTTTTGTAGGAAGAGTACCTTAGCTAATTATGATTATTGAATAAAGACAAGAATGTCCTTACCGTAAAACGGACGTTATAGTCAAATTAATATTTCGCCGAGATGTACTTCTNAAACTTCATCAGAATTGTCAGTCATGACCACGTTGTTGTCAGCATGGAAGCCATCTTTGAAAAAATGTCACATTCTTCAATTCACTAATGACCTTATTACACTTGTTATTGTCATTAGTACCTCTGTTGTAACGTTTCATGATTAAAAAGAGACTAATTTTTCACACTTTAATAAAACTTTAGATCAACTATTTTTTGACTTTTCAACGCTTTGTTGTTCGGAGATAATGTTCAGGGGTATATCTCAGCAAAATATTAATTTGTCTATAACGTCCGGTGTACGGCAAGAACGTTCTTTTTTTTTCTTTTTTTAATTATCATAATGTGTACCTAGACCAGTTTCCGACAAAACTTGAAATACCTTAGCGAAGTTGAAGAAATTTGTTTTAAAGATAGTTTAGATTCACAAAGTGTCATAGAATGCAGAAAGAGCACAACTTAGTAAGGTCCTGGTTATTAATTACCCATCGACGGCCAAGATCATGACAGACACTTTGCTTTCCGTCACATGCAAATACGATATGAATGTATATTAGGAATAACCACAGTGCAACATTTAGACTGCTCTAGATCCATGCAGTGCTAAGTAAAAGACAGTTTCACATAATTTATATTGAGAACTGCTTGTTTAATTAATTAAATAAATTCATTCTAGATTTTCAGAATCTATGTACTAATGATAGCTTTCTATTCAGGACTTACTCGATACAGATCAGGGTGAACCAGTTTAGGCGGATCCTCAATTACTGTCCCATTTAGATCAATGTAAAACTAAGGATATGAAGCCAACGTTTATGGAGGAGAGTACAACAAAACTGATATAGCAACAAGGATGCTGTTCCGAAGGAGACTATCTACAAATGGAGGTTTCCAAATATTTCCATTATATTTTTGTCTGCATTTGAGCCCAAAGTTATTTAATTTCATTTCCGACTTAAATATACGATAATGTCCAATACCTTTTTTTATTTATGTGAAGTAAACACCGATAAATTTATATCTAACAAATATCAGAATTTTTAATGAGCCAGTTATACCGAATTTTAATGCAAGTCTAATAAGTGTTATTTACTTTACACTAGGCCCACATGAATTTTAGATCATAAGCACATACAAAACTAAATAGACTCCCAAAATTATGAGAATGGTATCGACTAAATCAGGAACGACTGCGACTTTCAAGTGAACGAGGGTATTAAAGAAAAGCAGCAATAAATCTGAATTAGACCCATCTAATGGTCCCATGAAATTAGGTTAAAAAAGGTTTTAATGAAATTGTTTTATTTAAAACAATTTCTGTACCTATGTTTACATTAATAAACTAAAATTGATATTTGTATACTCTAGTAAAAAATGTAGTGGCTTATTAAATGTTCTAGCATCTAATGGCTAAAGAAGCCATTAAGGTATTTGGGAATGAGGAAATTATTTTTTAAACATAGCATCTTTATTTCATACACAAAAGCATATAACAATAGAACAAATTTAAATATGTGTATATATATATATAACTAAATCTCTATTTTCATCTAACACCAGAAGCNTTTTAATTATGAACAATGAACATATGATGACGATGGTTTACAACTTGCCAGTTTATGAGTTGATGTCTGAATTAGTCCGAGCCCGATATGAGGGAAAGCAGAGCAGATTTGAAGTTTCCAGAAACCTCGTCCTGTAAATGCAGAAAACATTTTATAAATACTCCTTTAACAATTAATAATCTTTAAATCCAAAGATTGCACTATGGCACATGGTTGTATATTGCTTGCCCCACGTTGGGCGCCAATTAAAACCAATGCTTTAAGTTCATTTTGCTTTTAAGAGCTTATTTAAGGTTTTTCATAAAATAGCCACAAAAAGTTATTAAAGTTTTAACATAATTACCGCATGTACTCCTATTTTGATAAAGAAAATCACAAATTCTATACGGCTTTTTAGAGTATCAGCTTTTATGTTGCCTGCCACGAATGGCTAGCTTCACTTTGAAGATGCATTGACTCAATCTTCTACAGCAAAGTTTGACAATTTTCATGCAACAGAAAGAATTAAGAGGTAAAGACGTGGCAGATACGAAATATAAGACAATCTAAATTGACAAGCTTTAGTATCTAACGTTACATCCAGGAAACGGGAGCCTTGAAGGTGCATTCAGATTATCTAGTTGGGTCACAATAGCCAAAGTGAGCAGAGTATTCAGTTTACATTTGACAAGAAGATCTACACTACTCCTCGTTGGAAAATTATACGAGAATACCACTTTTAAGACAGGGCGAGACTTAAAAACTAAAATTGTTACATAATTTCCCTTGCTGTTTTATGAAATTTAGTACTTTAATCCAAATCCGGGAATTATTTCCTATTATTTTACCTTCTATATTTTACTGAAAAGTTGCAGATTATCTTTGAAAAGGATATTTGTTACCAAAGTACAGTTTTTAAATAGTTCAATCCTTAAAATTAATATTACTTTCTGCAAATATCATACAATCTAATAAAACTATCTCCTGGAAATAGACAAAGAAAACTTGCTCATTTTATTATTTTTGTTTAATCTATTATGAACGTAGAGTATAGAAATTTTTTATTTGATAATTTTCAATAATAAAGAAAAACAAGATTTGTGCCACATCACAGTTTGTCTAGTTTTACCATCAATTGTTATCGGAAACTTCTTTTCAACATCTAACATATTTAAGTCATGAACTTATTATAATACAGGCTTAAAGTAGGTCTTTACAGTGTTCAAAATAAACACTTTAGCTCTCCAGAAAAACCTAATTGTTTGTGAAAATAATGTGTACACGTTTCCCAAACGAAGCTAACAAGGCACACTTCAGAGGGTACGTGTACATTTTTCCATTTCACAAGAAAGTACGAGTACTAAAAATTTACAAACTAAAATTAAAAACAAACCTTGCGTTGTTCTTCGCCAACAGAAAGCTTACCTCGAGTGCGCTCTGGAGAGTTCTGTCGTATAATCGCTCGTATTCCTTCTTTATGTTTGCGAGATCTATTTCACTCCTGCTTACAATTATTCTGATCAAAGTATAATCTTCAGTATCAGAACCCGACATGGAGTCTTGCAACTTCTTGGCAAAGTAGGCGGCACGATTCTGAACGGACTCCACTGAAAAGAAAAATATAATTATACCTAAATTACACTTTTCAAGTGTCTCACACCTGCGTTAGAATTACATAACAATATTGGAGTTTTCAACACTTGTGTAAACCGAACTTATTTAACACTACTTTTAGCACGGGGATAGCTCACAAGGCTATCAGACTCGTGACAATGCATGCATTTATATAAAAACAGCATAAATATTTATCAAAGTCCTATACTTGCAAAACAAAGACAACCTCTAGTTCTGACAAGAGCCAATTAATGTACGTTACTGTTAGACTTCAAAACACTTAAAGAAATCAGAGGCTGATGGAAGGAGAGGTGTGAAAAATTCCCATCATACTGCAAAAGACCAACCAAAAGTTCAGACAAATTAATTGGTTTTTTAAATAATTCCAGTTTCATCAATCTTTAACTCGAGCCCAAATTGTAAAATTTGAGAAGCGAGAAATCTTCTCAAACATTTTAAAATATAAGATTTTCAAATTATTAAGTCTACTTTCTAAAGGCCTAAGGTAGGGCTAAAATGTTTGTTAGAGTTTCTTAGCTCCTAATTAGTTTGTAAAAACTCGTCCCGGAACACGGCACCGAGCGACAACTAGTCGACCTGCTNTAGTCGACCTGCTATACGGAGCACGGCGCTGAGCGACAACTAGTCGACCTGCTATACGGAGCATGGCGCTGAGCGACAACTAGTCGACCTGCTATTTCACTCCTGCTTACAATTATTCTGATCAAAGTAGAATCTTCAGTACCAGAACCTGACATGGAATCATGTAACTTCTTGGCAAAGTAGGCGGCACGATTCTGCACGGACTCCACTGAAAAGAAAAATATAATTGTACCTAAATTACACTTCTAAAGTGTACATAACAATATTTGAGTTTTCAACACTTGTGCAAACCGAACTTATTAACACTACTTTTAGCACGGGGATAGCTCACGAGGCTAACAGACTCGTAACAATGCATACATTTATATAAAAACAGCATCAACAATTTTCGAAGTCCTATACTTGCAAAACAAAGACAACCTCTAGTTCTGATAAGAGCCAATTAATCAATGTACGTCACTGGAAGACTTCAAAACAATTAAAGAAATCANAGGCTGGTGGAAGGAGAGATGTGAAATATTCCCCACCATACTGCAAAAGATCAACCAAAAGTGCAGAAAAATTAATTGGTTTTTAATTTTATAATTCAAGTTCCATCAATCTTTAACTCGAGCTCAAATTGTAAAATTTAAAAAGCGAGAAATCATCTCAAACTTTTAGAAACTGTACTTAATAATTTTAAAATTTATTTTCAAAGGCCTAAGGTAGGGCTAAAATATTTATGTTAGAGTTTCTTAGCTCCTAATTAGTTTGTAAAAACTCGTCCCGGAACACGGCACCGAGCGACAGCTAGTCTGCCTACTCCGGAGCACGGCACTGAGCGACAACTAGTCGACCTGCTACAGAGCACGGCGCTGAGCGATAACTAGTCGGCCTGCTCCGGAGCACGGCGCTGANCGATAACTAGTCGGCCTGCTCCGGAGTTAGTCAGGAACTTAAATACAAATCTGTGTAACATTTAAGTTTATTCAAGAAACTTACCAACAGCAAGAAGTCCTGTCTGAAGAGACCCTGAACATTCGGCGTCGATGGCTTCTTCAATAGTCTTTCCAGCAATTTCCTCGTAGTAGTCGAAGACTAGACGCAACTGCCTGTAACTCTGATGGCCCAAGATCATATTAAAGGCTTCTTCATCGGTACCACTCATACCTTCACCTGAAATTACAGAGTTATATAGTTTTACATCTAGCCAACTTTAGTGGCTGAATAAGTGGTAAATCTTGATCACATGGTTTTCTAATGATTCGCAATGTTTAATGTCTTGTCCACAGCAAACACCAATAAGGATTACATACTAGTTTTAGTGAGGTTAAAGTGAGGCGATGCTGCAATAAAACTAAAATATTTTCATGGGTTCTAGTTTCGGGGAATTGGTTATGTCTATATGTTTGACAAAATCCATTTAAGGCAAGCTCAGGTTGTCCAAAAATACTCAAGTTCGTATAAGTAACAAGTTTCTGGTGAAAGTAAGCAGTATGGCTTCGCTAGATAATTCAGGAGACTAAAGTTACAACATTAATAACAATGTGTACCTAAGTAATGTTAAACAAAAAAAAGTTCAGTTAGGTGAATATGTCGCATCTATTCCCACGCTGCCATAACTATTGAATACGAATTGCTTTTTTTCTAACTGATATGCAGCATACACAATGCCATATTCACTGCACAAAATAAGTTCTCTAACTTTGCTTCCACCTGTTAATTTCTTTAATTCACAAAACTTTGAAAATGTTCCAATTATTTAGTTGACACCGTGCGATTTAAATCTTTTATTAATTCAGTATCACCACTATTAATTACGATAGTTTTAAGAAACTTCTACGACTAGATANAACATTTTCGAAGTCTACATGTTACCTCGCAATCAACCAAAGTCTTTGGCGAAGGAAATGCTATACTACACTATCAATATTTTATTAAAGCAAACACTATATTCTAGATAAAAAGTTAAACCATTTGCAGTGTAGTTATTCAAAACATATCACTCCTTTTCATCTCATTGTCTAGCGTCACATTCCGTGTAATATGAATGAGCCTGCTCTTTACAATCTTTACATGGGCAGTACTTGTTTTAGATTATTATTATTATTATTGGAGTTCATTTCGATCAGGATGCGAGCACTGTACCATTAAGTTAACCTGTCTGTCCCCTTTTAGAGGTAGGGCGTCATAAACAGTAGTAGTTTTATATGAAAGTCGTATTTGCTATACATGAACAGTATCCGTTTTAGAAGCGTGTCGCCTTGTGGTATATAATCAGAAAGCGTTACAACGCCAAACCCGTACTCGTTTCAAGAGGACCTTTGCCATGTTATACGTAAATAGCACTTGTTTACAAACGTGCGTCCCTCTGACTCATGAACACTGCATGTTACCATATCATGTTAGTCTTCAAGACGTACTCATTATCCATTGCAAATTCAGACGGCTAAAAACAACCAACTCATTTTAAACTCACATTAAGGAGCCAGCAAACTCACCAGAATTGAAAAGAAAAGTAGCATCCTCTTCTGCCTTATCTCCATCCACACTTCCTACCTCCTTACGGTTTCCCTGAAAAGCGAGAATGAAACAAACCCACGGTTAAAGAAAAAGAAATTCATGATCATTAATTTTCTAGAGACAAGTCGTCCATGGTTAATAGAGCTGAAAGAAATGAGAGCCGTGGGTTGTTTCTTTCCAGGAGAAATCGCAAAGAATCAAGGAATAAAAACTCACCAGCATTGTACAGAAGCTNGGNGTACTCCTGTGCTTTGCTCTCACTCACTTTCCTGTCTTCGTTGCGCTCCTCCTGGAATCGACAACCCGCATTACATCAACGTTTATGTTAATTTTCAACACATAAGTATATATTGAACACAATGCTACGAACACAAATANAGAACATATTAAAAGGTTACAAAAGTAATTTAGTGATACAAATCGTACATCAAACCATATTACAACAGGTACAAACGATTCCAAATAAATTGTTACTTGTACCTAAGCTTAAATTTATATAAGTACCCCAGGGATGAGTCTTCTCACTACAGTATTAAGCGCAGTCATTTCTGTTAATGATGCGTGCAGTTAAATGTCTGGGTGACTTCCTAGATAATCCCGGATATCAAAATGTATATTTACTCTCAAATTACGCAGTTAATAGACTTTTTTATTTTAATAAATATTGCACCACAATGTCTAGAACAGCATTTTGGAGCGAGAGTACTACTATTTACATTCGCGTATCTGTTTGGTATTGAATTGAATGGTTAGAATTTTTGGGCTCGTCGACTTGTATCTGTTTGGTGGCAATGATCTCAATCTTAACAGAAATCGTAACGTTACGAGCTTAAACTTCAGCAGACTCTTACAGATACAACACAAGCTTTCAAGATATGCCGACTGGAGAGAATCGTTAAGGTACAGCTATGGGTTAAGCGTCTTCAAGTCAGTTTCAGCCTGTTTACAAACCACCGAGTTAGATTGTCTAGTTACTAGTGTAGTACACGTTACAAATCTGAACTTGGAGGCTATATTTTATATTGACTGTCATGTTTAACACGTTCACTGCTCCTTGACGCAAATAATCTTCAAGTGGCACTTCACTTGTTTCTCCATTACGCGCATTCATGCCTCTCTCTATTGCTTTTGAAGATATTGCGTGTGGCATCTAGATGAAGGTTAAATTCTTTGGATAACCTTTTGTTGTGATTATATTGGTTTTTTCACACAAAAACAGGAGTAAACAATGCAAATTTTGTTTTGGTATGTAAAGGTGCATCTTTTGCACTTGGCTGTATTTGTTTACTTTTTGTTGTGTACCTTGAGTACAGTACTCTCTTGTTTTTGTTGAGTGCTACACCTGTCTGTGTGTAGAGCAGTTGAGAGTCAGTCTTGTGTGGGTCAGTCTTGTGTGGGATGGCAACTAGTGAACATGCTTGTTCAGAAGTCTGTCTTTCTATTCTATTCTATATTAAGTTTGCCATCCTCAAATGTCTTTTAACTCTACAAGTTATTGAGAGAATTTATCTGACTTATTTTCTACCAGTGTATTTTGGAAGAATAAACTCCTTTTGGAAAAGTGAATCATCTCATTGGAGTTCTACTTATTTACTTGGTTATTTTGAACTTATGGTTCTGGTACAGTCTGCCATACACAACTGTGCATGCTCTGGAAAGGACAACAAAAGGTTATGGGCCCAGGACATGCTTGATCAAAATGGTGGAAGGAATGTTCTACAAAACTGTGAGTGTATCTTGGCATANTTATTTCATGGGATACTCATTATCTAATGGATGAACTTAGAGGTGAACATTTATTTTCTGGACTTTATTGGTATATTAACCCAATAAATAACTTTGACAAAAAGGAGTCTGAATTTTGGGAAAGCTTCTGTGAACATTATAGAAAGTTGGATATAAGTGTATATGTTATTATATTATAGATATCTAAATTTTATTTGTAATGGCTTCCTCTATAGATGAAGGTTCAATTAGTATGGGAGGATCAGTGTTGCAATTTTCTAAACTAAATGATAGAAATTATAGATCTTGGAAATATGATATTTCTATGTTTCTAAGGGAGAGAGGTCTATATGGTTTTGTTGATGGTAGTTTAGTTTCACCTACAGAAAGTGATACACAGGAGATTAAGGAGCGATATCTGATTCGTGAGTCCAGAGCTCTTGCTACAATTGCTTTATCATTAGAAGGGGATTTAAAACCTACCATAATTAGTTGTAATACTGCCAAGGAAGCTTGGGAGACATTGAAGAACATTTTTGAACCCTTATCTAGGGCAGTGGTCTCCAAACTGGGGTGCGCGCACCCCAGGGGGTGCATGGAATATTTCTGTGGGGTGCGCGAGACAGTAGAAAAAAATAAATAAATATTTTACTTAAATCACCAGTATTTATTTGACTATTTTAATTTGAATATTTATATATATCGACTACTTTTGTGGTAACGCTTTTTGTAACGTTTGTTCTTAGTACCAGCTTTGAACATTTTTTGTGTACTTCAGATAACCCAAGTCCACCCTTCGCAGCCTTTCCCACCACTTCCTAACTGGACTTTCATCCCCAAATGCCCGTTTTATCACTTCTCCCACGCTCATTTCATTCAGTTTTTCTTTGTCGTTTGGTAATTTCAGTGAACATTGGTTAAGTGTCGTGTTCTCACAAGTTGCTCTTGTAAGTATTAGGCCTACAGATGTTTATATTGTTTTTCCAATTTTATAAATACCGCGTACCTGTGATATCATTGTGCACATTAGTGAATGTGAAATACTATAGAAAGGAATGGTTTCGTAATCCAGCAAAGAAACCGCGATGTGATGAGGTTATCTCGTGTAGGGAAAATGGACGGAAAGAACACGAAAGGTAAAGCATTAACACTGGGAAGAATTCAGAATCCAAAACGCCTCGGCTGCTTGCTGATGACTCAGTTTCTTCTTCATGCAACACTGCTCAAACATGTGTTGCGAACAAACGAGATGGACATAAAATCCGAAACTACCAAAAAAAGTTATCTAAAAATCAGTTTTACTTCCACGGTTATTGACAGTGTACCTCTTCCAAAATGTATTCTGTGTTTAGAAGTTTCAGCTAATGACAGCATGAAGCCAACAAGGCTAATTATACATTTAAAAAACAAACATTCTGAACACAAGAATAATATCCTCTAATTTTTTACCCGTTGCTTAAAAAATTCTACTGACCAAGCTTCTATTTTACAGAACTACACAAAATATTTCAGATAACTGTTTTCATGCATCATTAGAAGTGTCATACCTGATAGCCAAAAACAAAAAACCGCACAACATAGCCGAAACATTAGTTATACCAGCTGCAATAAAATTAGCCGAAATAATGAATGGGAAGCAGTATGCAGAAAACTTTAAATTTATTCCTCTGTCAGCAAATACAGT
>KZ887500.1:13406-24637 GCA_003456935.1 Machilis hrabei
GTTAGGTTTACAACACCACCAGAGTATCATACTACAGTATCAGAAATCAACAGGACAACAGCTCGATGGTTTACATAACAGACTCAAATTACTAAACGCACTTCTATAAATAAATAACAGCTCGACCTCCTGGCGGAAACTTAGGTTTCATCAATATACCTTCCGTGCCTAGCGGCGGGGAAAACCAAAGGGGGCGGGGCCTACGACCACGTGACTGTGGAGAGCCAATCAGAGGCCGGGAACAGAGTGTCACTATACATTTTTGTGCTGTTATGGATTCCGTTAAAACACGGTGCTACTAGTACTCTTCATATTTGTTCTTGAACGTTTTATCCATATTTGCACACTTGTTTTAATTTTTTTAATAAATAGTAATTTTCTAAAGTGTAAAATTTTAACATTTATGAGCATTTGTGTGAAGTATCGGAAATATATTAGCAGCACACCAAACTTCCAGGAACATCTTCAAAATCTAAATATCTCTGGTAGAAAATAGTTTGGAAAGGAACTCTGCTTATAACGAAAAAACTTGCTAAGGATAGCGTCTGGACCAGGAGCCTTGTTTGTGTTAAGAGATTTTAACATCGAAATTAATACCTTATTTGCAAATAGTGATGGGTGAAATCATGCGAGCATTTTGACACCACGACATAACTTTACCGATACGGTCTGTGCTTATTGCATAACGTTTCTCGTCCATGTATATAAAGAAAGAATGACGCTTGAGTATATCGACAGTTTTGCCCATATGCCATTAAATATGTTCACGTTGAAATATTGTTCAAGATTCACATTAAAAAGAATTAATTGGCTCAATATGGCGAAATACTTGAAATATAAAATTGACATATCGGTGCTTTCCATTTTCTCTTCTGCATCACGGATGTTGTCATCGATATTGAATGTTACATCGATGTGTATAAACGTCTCTTTGCCTGTGATCAAGCTGGATCGTATGAAAAGCAGAAATAAAGTTTTTACTTCAAACCGTCTTACCCTTTTTGACAAATATCGTAGAAACTACAGCTTCACAACACTGGGATTTACAACTACTGTCACTTTGTGAATTGGGACCAAAACATTGTACCGTACGACTTTCGTCACATGCACGTTAAATCCCACGAAACGTCCCAGTTTATTGCCTAGCTACTCGTAAAATGCACTTTTAATACGGACTGCTTTAGCTGTGTTTACATTAATGATTAATTATATGGATGCTTTGCCTGCAGAACTGTGCTGCCTTATTTAGAAGCATATTACAGTTTCACACTGGGTAGTGAGAAAGTATTACCGCTTATTCGACTGGCTTACAAACAAAATGTATGATGATAAACAGGTTTCCATACACAATACAGAAAATGGTGTTGATTATTCGACACAAATTGGGTTGTCATTGCTATGTAAGTGCCTTTTTGTAATCAAATGAAGTTAATATGTTGGAAACATGCATTTTGAAAACTTGGAATTTTTATTTTCTAGTGCCAATATCTGATCTGTATGATATGAAAAAAATATTTAGTGTTTCTTTATGAGTTCCTAAAAAGTATATTTATGCTTTCACATACAATATCTCATACTGTGAACTCTTACTTTACAAGTTTGGTTTTAAATTTAATTTTCATTGGGATGTTTCTGGTACAAACCCTGCAGTCACCTTGCTACTTGACACCACTATTTTGTTGTGTATAACGTATTAGTATTTGTTAATCAATATCTTAGTAAAATTATTCATTCTATCAATGTGTAATTTGTAGAGCCAGTGGTAAATGTTGCAGACTAAAATGTACAAGTATAGCACATTTGTTCTTGCGCCAAGAAGAGAGAAGCCGCTTAACAAACTGAAAAATGACATTGTAATTTTGGGGTAAATGACACTAACCAGAGGTGAAGATCAAACTGTGCTCAAAAAGGGCAAATATTCCAAACTGTGAAAAATTCCAGAAATTATTTATTGTAGTAGAACACAATGCCTTCATAAATAACCTTTAAATGCTCCTTTACTGAAGAATGAAACTGATATTGGGATATAAATAAAAGTGGTTAATAATAAAATTTGGGGGTACAAATTAATTTAATTTTACGTTACTAATAAGTCACGAATTAAGAGGAATAACTACATTTCCAAAAATAAATATATTTTATTTCAAAACGTGCATCGCAATGCAAATGAATATATTATAATATTTCTTATCCTGTATTCAATATAAAAGGTTTGTAACATTATAAGATGAATCTTTTGAATTCTTCATATGGTGAAGGGTTTATGTCTGCCTCCCTCTGTTGACGAATCAAGGTGTGTTTTGGAATAGCGAGAAAAGGAAGATCACAAAACGTTATAATGGCTGGACGGAAATCAGATGTTTGTTTAGTCTCAATAACACAATTTGTGTCGTACGTTGCAGTTTCATTATCTTTTCTTTCTCTAATTTGTAGTGTAGTTATTCCTCTGAATTGATGAGTGATTCGTGATGTGAGAAGTAAAAATATAAGAAGTCTATCGAGTCATTGTCGACCAGATATTTGGATAAAACAGTGAACTTACTTAAATGCCATTTCACAAAGACAACCGAATCGGAATGATTGGTCATACAGGTACTTTTGGGAGGAGCTGTTACAAATGGAATCGACTGGCCAAAATCAATATATGCTTCACTTAGGCTCATCATGGGAATGTAACGGAGAGGCACTTCTTGGTCACTCATATACTCATCAAACGGTAATATTGGAGGTTCGTATCGACGGGATCCTGGGCAAACACTTTTTTTTCTCTGCGGATGAGTTGATACACAAACAGCTTCTACATCAATGAAGATGGGGCCCTGTTCAACAAATACAAATGTAAATGGTAAATTGGAAAGTACATATGTAACCAACTTCTTAAACTGTAATTCAACTGTTTTGTTTAACTAGTAATAGGCATAGTATATAAGTTAGAGTCGACAAAGTAGTTCAGACTACAGTTCAGAAAATCAGTACAGCAACAAAAACTGATAGGTATATACGTAAGCGACATTTCATGTGAGATCACTTTTTAAAAAGAGTAACTAGTTGCAAGACTATTTTTTAAAATACAATTTTTTTTACATATGCTTCTACGTGTATAGGGGATATTCAACGCGCGATGTGTTATGGGTAGGACTCCACGTGAGTAACAACTTCTTTTTTTACAAACAAAGAAGAAGCATGTGGTATTAGAGTACAGGCAACGAGGTTGAGTTTCAGCGAGATATTTATTGTGTCTTCGATACTAAAAATTTAATAATTTGACATCGTTTGCAGTGTATGGTCAGTTTGTGGTTACATTATGTACAGATGATGGTCCTGGAACCGAAACGCAATAATATTAATTAGGGCTGTACACTCACATATTAATATATTTATAAATGTGTTGATGGAATTTTTTTATTTCCCTAAGAGTATGGCACGATTATCGAAAACCTTTGATGGAAATGTTGTTATAACAATGAGAATCTTCTTTGTTATTGTTTTGATTTTCCACCAGTCTGTTACGAGACACGTAAAAGACAGTGCCAGGCAAACATGGTTGAAACTATTGCCGTTTGTCCCTCCCAGAATTTTATTGGTTCTTTAATAGTGTCGCTGAATTACTGCACACAAACACACACACTGCAGGCCTATCATACACATTTTTCAACCCTTAGCAGTAACTACTTCGAATTTATATCCTCCCCATAATGTAAATTAGGCAATGTGTATCAACAATGAGGACTTTCTTTGTTGTTGTTTTGAGCTTACTTTGGTTTAAGAAGCAGAAGAGCGGCTAGACAACGTTACTGAAATGAGTTTTTTTTTTCTAAATTACTACAGGTATATAGGCACACGTGCAGGGCCTAGATATATCGTATGTATTTTTAATGGGTGAAAACCAGTGTGCGATTTGTAATATTTCCAGAGAGGGGGATAGCATTTTTATGTACAACCTTTATACTTTTTAATAAATAAAAGTTGCTCCAAGGTAATAATGACATATATGAAATAAACATTTACATTGCTCTTTACACTGCTGGGACTTAAAACATAATTCCGTGTATCCAAAGTCTATATTTTTTAACAGCAACTAGGCCCAAGGTAATAACATAAATTAGAACATCATAAATTTGAACAGCATGCGACTTACTTCTAGCAGGAAGTGAATAACCGTGATGAGTGTCACTGCTCTCCATTTTGTCAACATTAAGTTGTCGTATTTCCAAACATGCAGAACATATAAAGACATTTGTATCACTCACTCTTAACCATGGTCTATTTTTGGCCACTTTGGAAACGACCTATGTCAACACAAATACCAACCTTAGTAGTAAACGCATTAGTTTGTAATTCAGGTATATCGTCACTATTACAGCAAAATTTCATTTTCTTACGATCATTAACGTCTTCTGATTTTGTCAGATGTTCGCTGTTTCGAATTCAAATCAGTTTCAGATTAATTTTTCGTCATATCACTTCTTTTTCTAGTACTTTTCAGAACAAATGAAAGGAGTGTGTTTTGTCTTATACCACTCATTTTGACAAATACTAACACAAGTACACAACTTATTTGAAAATGCGGTATCTACATTAAGTAGAAATCGTCACACCAGAACGTTGCAACCTCAGGCACACATGGAGCGAACTCACAAGAGAATAAGACAAAACTGAGCATTAGCTACAAGAAACCAGTTTGGTTTGACCACAGAACAATTGACACACTCTTAACCCAACATCCCACACGTTCAGAAATAGGATTCCAGAATTTGTGAAACTTGAAAAGTGTGATGCACTCTGGGAAGGACGGCGTATAATCTGTTCTGTTTCATATTTTCTAAGAAATCATGTTTCTCTCCACGTGTCAGTTGAAAGAAGTATTTGAAAACCAATATCGAAAGAGTTGAAAATGGGATAATCTCCAGTGCTTACTAACTTTATTGACAACCGACTACGCCTTCACCTACTTGGCATTTTGAAGTTTTGATGTTTGTGACAGTGGAAAAGACAAAAATTCAACTCCTTCCCTCTTCCTTTCCGCATCTACAACTCCATTGACAAGATGAATGATGCGCCGACGGCCACCAACTAATGATTTCCTCAGTCAAACCTTTCAAGTTTACTTTGACATGAAAGAACATAAATATGCGTTTTACGGAAATCAGAAGTATGGAAAAACAGTTTCCCGCCAGGGATACTTTGCCAAAATCAGAGCTAGGGACATATCAATCCATTGGGGGGAAATCCCGACCATCGCACTCTGGTGAAAACGTTCACACTCTCCCAACAACCAATACTAACCAAAACGTGCAGTTGAATATGAATGTTAGTTACTGGACACGCAATGTAAAAGGTATTTGAATAAGTTTTGGTGTTGGGTCTTTAACTTGTATGAACGCTTAGGACACCATTTCGATTTGGAACAAATCCACGCGGGGCAATTCTGAACCGAAACAATTTGTTTTAATTTCCCGTGTGAATGTATTGGATCCAACTCAGTAGGCCAGTTCAAGTGTTGGCTGAATTGCTGGGAACGACGTAAAAAGTTGTAAAGAATGACTAAATAGAAATGTGAGAATTTATAAATTATCACTTTATCTATCTTTTGTTTTAGTTTAAACTGGTTATTCACTGGCAGGCCTAGATCGTGAATAGTCGTGTATTATATATGAGACTGTAAACTTAATATTCTTTTGTAGTCTTTCGTTGTCTGAAAATAATATGTTTATACATGTATTTCATTATACTCATACTGAAGAGTATGCCAATTGCCAGTAATATGCAATAATCAGTCATGCCTGTTATAACTATACTTTGAACCTCTTCGGTATGGAGGATCACTATTCAATGCTTATTCATCCGTATGGAGGATCACATTTCAATGCTTTTTCTTCTGTAAGATGGGACGTGATTCAAAGTTTATTCTAACGTATGGTGAACCAATGCTCATTGCTCAATGCTTATTCTCCAATATGGATGATCACAATTAAATGTTTATTCTTCAGTATGGAAGACCACTATTCGATAAAAATTCGTCCATATTTNAATGCTTTCTCTTCCGTATGGTGGAATGCTATTCAAAGTTTATGTATGGCGAACCACTGCTCATTGATTCTTCTCCAGTATGGAGGATCACAACTCAATGCTTTTTCTTCCGGATGGAGGGTCATTATTAAATGCTTATTGTTCCTTCTAGCACAACACTAGACTACTATTCATCGCTTTTTCTTCTAGGTGGTAGATTACTGTTAATTAGTATTTATTTCATTCTTATGGAACTAAAACGAACCCGGAGGTATCCAGAGATACCAAAAATGTCAAGTGGGTTAGTTATTTTAGAATTTTAAACTAGCTTATGAGGTGTATTTTACAGTTAAGAGCTATTTTTTTTACAAAGTAATCACATGTTTCAGGGATTGGAAGTATTTTTACACACAAAAAGCAATAAGACAGAAATTATTATGAAAAGTAAAGATAGTAACGAATATTTGAAACGGCTGTTGTAGTTTCAGGTTATGTTTACTGAATAAATTTGTTATGACCACAAGTTTCAAGTGTGTCAGGGTGTGTTTGTGCATGCGTAATGCATGGTGAGATTATAACCAACTATAGAGTTAGTGGGGTTTTAAGGATTAAGTATAGTGTTGTTTCTATAGTTTAATATTTTACAAACTTAACTATAAACTATCCTTGGTATCTTTTATGTAATGCATATTACGTTCAGATTTTACAGAAATGTTAGACTTATGTGTGAAATACTGTTATCAATATACTGAATAGAACAAATATTTCAGGAGGTAGAATTGAACATTCAAACATCTTCATTTGTTTTGAAAATATTAGAAAACAGCTTCCACAATCACTGTGTTGTTAAGAACATTTTAAATGTATTGACATGGATTTCTATTACAACTTTGTAGAAACTTTATATTACAAAAATTGGTTTATTTGGAGAATGACATATAAAAAAAACATTCAGGATATTCATTACAAAAAATATTACTGTATATACTAACATAATCAACAAAGTTCTGAATACAATTCTGGAAAGGAGCAGAATAAAGTGGAATACAATAGCATACGATTAGAAACATCAGCAAGTACTAAAGTGTTCAGACACTAAAACCATAAAACATGAGTGTAAAAGATTTGGTGCGGACTAACTACAGAAATGATAAATCATGAGATTGGAGTTTAGGAAACACGAATGTAGTGCTTTTTTGACAAATCACACTAATTATAATGATGTAAATAATTAAATCATTCCTTATTTTGAGATGACTGGTTCCATTGATAAAAACAAACAAATAACTATGTAAATCTAGAACAATTAAAATATATGCAGTGTTGTAACAATTGAATAATGTGCTTGATTTAAAGCAATATTGACTGGACAAAGACATAAGTTAATGGCCAAAAATTGAAATAATGTATATTTAAACTTCTAATGATTTAGAAATATGTGAAATGTAAATGTCTACAGTTCTCTCTCTAGCGCTAATTTTACTATAACAACAAGACATGAAATCATATTATAATTCAATAAGTAATATATATACTGCATGGTTTAACGAAAAATATACAAATAATTAAGGAAACGAAGGAAATAATATAAAACATCTTATTTGCAACGAAAAAATAAAAGGTAAAGACATGTCTGCTTCATCCCTCAAAGGATAGAGAAGTATTAGTAGTAGGAATAATGACAGTTCTGACTCCACCCAATCCCACTCAATCCTCTCAGAGGATTGCGTAACCTCCCTCTCGCTCCTCGCAGAGGATGATTGCGTAACCTCCCACTCGCTCCCGATTACGTAACCACTCGCGCCAGCCTGGCGTCGCCTCTCAGCCGGTTACGTAACCTCCACCAGCATCTNAATCGGGAGCGAGTGGGAGGTTACGCAATCGTCCTCTGCGAGGAGCGAGAGGGAGGTTACGCAATCCTCTGAGAGGATTGAGTGGGATTGGGTGGAGTCAGAACTGTCATTATTCCTACTACTAGTATTCGATCTAAAATAACCTCAATAACGAAAACTGACTTAGATGTGGAACCTATTATTTCCAGACCAAGTTCACACAAAACGTTCTATTGCTAGTCATTAAGTTTGAATTTTATAACTATGTTTATAGATATTCCAGTGTATAAATGATTGTGAAGTTCAACAATTAATTATTATTTTGGTATTAACAAATAACATTTTGGAATGAAAGAAAAATAAAACTCAACACTATTCCATAAATATAGAGTGGTTTGAAATGTACGCACATTTTTGGGGTACGTCTATTAAGAAAGTCAAGTTATTGTACTCTTTTTATTCTTTATGAACTATCTCTGCTTGGGGTAAATCAATGCGAGATAAAGGTTTAGTTGTTTAAATATGTAGATCTTCAGTCATTGTGAAGCCCTAATTTTCCATTTTTTCAAAGCTCTCTCCAAAATATTATATATAACGACCAATGTCTGCGTATCGTTTCTGGTAGCCCAAATACTCTACAAAGTACATCTCGAATTTTATTTTACCTGTCATTTATTTGTCTGACACGTTATCTTTTTCAAACAAAAAGAAAACCAATCTGTATAGTAGCAAGATTGTAATATGTATGACCACTTAATATTAATAACGTTTAAATAAATAATATTAAAGAAAATTAGTTTTTCCTTCAATTGATGCAAATTTGTTGTCGTAAAGTAAGTTGTGACATAAAATTAAGTATTTGAAAATGAAACTTTAATGACTGCTTGGTATAGTAGTCAGCATACAGCACTCTGGTGCGAGAGGTTTTGGGATCGAATCCCGCGTAAGACATGGGTGTTTGTGATGTGCAATAATCTTCCTTAATCATAATCAACATTGATCATCGTCCTTAAGTGGCCCATTAGGTGTAGGTAGGACGTTAAACACCACATATCATCAAAAGCTCAAAAAAAAGTATGCCTCATGGAAACTCAGTTTGGCTTCTCTAATATTGACACCTCAGTAGCCTTACCCTGATATTTATCTATAATAAAAGTAAATGTGTTCCAAAAAAGATAAAAATGGCATCCCGCACCATGCAAGAAGTAGTACGGCCAACCACTTTCATCGTTACCCACTCAATTGCAGTGCCATCATAAAAAAGTAGTTATGGCAACAAACGAAACTGATGAGTAGGGGATAAATTGCCGGTATTGGCCCCACTCATCCACAAATCCACCGCTCATCCCCCCACGCCCTTCGGTCATGATTATCTGCTGATGTTATAACCCATTTTTTCGATATTTTTGTGGTATCGACATTAGAGCTCTTTTCAGGTATGGTTGTGCTATGTTTCTGTTTGTTTGTGCAATGCATGATGGACCTGTAACCTACTTCTTTGCTAGCTGGGTAATAAAGATGAATCATATGTTTGTTCCTATAACTTTTACTTTGCAAACTTAACTATATACCCTTCGTGCTTTACTGTTGTTTGCTTCTACAATGCACGATGGCCTAGTTACCTACTTCTGAGCTAGTGGGGTTTGTTCCTATAAGTTTTTTCTCTTACAAACTTAACTATATATCCTTCTTGCTATACTTTTGTCTGTTTGTGCAATGCCTATTGGGTCTGTTACCTACTTCTATGCTAGTGGGGTTTGTTTCTATAAATTTGCAGACTTAACTATATATCCTCCATGCTATATTGTTGAGTGCTTCTAAATTTAATAGACCCCATCTTAAATGAAACTAAATATGTATTATATAATATACTCCCCCCTATAAATTATAATGGACTTGCCCATTCAAAATAACCTACTGCGCATGCGCGTATCTGTCCATAGGGTACATAATAGGTGCGCAGACGCCAAAAGCCTCAGTCTTTGTTCGACAAACGACACTATACATACGCTGCTGGTATAGTCTAGTGTCAGTTCTGTGTTATTTACAGCAAACCATATTTGAAAATCAAATATTTCTTCACAGTGAAAATTTTGCCAGAAGCAATGTAAGTCGAATATTTAGATACCTGAAAGCTTGCATAACCACATAAACCCAATAGGCGTTTAAAATATATATGTGATAAGTTAATAATATAGCATACAGACGATTCCTGAATCATACAAAATACATACACTTTATTGCATAACCACATGAAACAGATATAAAATACATTCAATAAGTCATAGTATTATAACTGGCAGCATATACAGAGCAATTAGCTCGTCTATATTTATTGCTGCAGACATTTCATTAACTGCTTTAGCTACCTATGAAAATATATATAACTGGTTTGCTTATAGCTTATTAGATACTCAACTAAATAAACTGAACATACATATTTGTCATTTTTCAGAAAATGTCATTGGCTTTAAACCAAATGGATTTTTCACTCGATGACGACCGCAACATATTCGGGATTCCTCTTCTGGAAACGACTGCTTCAGACCAGATGATCTCTTCACATGATGACAACCGCACTGTACCTGGGCCTTCTCTTCTGGAAACAACANCCTCACATGATGACGATCAGAATATACGTGGAACTACTTCCTCGGACACGACTCACATAATGAACAATGGAAATAAGAATTTGAAATACAGATGTATCACCTGTGATAAAACCTACGGCCAACAAAGTCATCTTTATCGCCATCAGAGGACTCAGCATGGGGATAAACCTAAAACACAGCGCATGCATTTGATTGGATTACCTGGGGTGCATAAATGTGCCGAATGTGCTGAAACGTTCACCCGAAGGGACAGCCTTACTCGCCATGTTAAAACTAAGCACAGGCATGGTGCGAAGCTTCAGGCCACTGAACCACATGAAAATAATACACCTCCAAAACTTCAAGCTCTACAATCAGCAGCATCAAGAACTATGTCAATTCCAATACCAGCGATATATTCGCCACTGTCTTCGCCCTCGCAGACATTAATAACTGAAGTTCCAGCTATTGCATCAAAATCGGCCAAATCGACCACACCTCAAGAGTCTGCATTAAATAAATCGTTCAATGTATATCGCATCGAAGGAAATGGCGAAGAAGATTACGCTGATCTACAGAAATATCTCTCCAACAGAATATCCAAAATAATTGACATTATTAGTACATTANAACGCGATTGGCATGGCGTAAAATTTTATACAAGTGTTCGGGTGGCCTTTGTGAGAGATATGGGGAATAATAGCGTGAAGCGAACAGAAGCCTATTTTAGAAGCAGAATTACCTACGCTGTCCAGTCAACAAACATCGAGAATGAGATCAGGTCAGCGTTTAACAAAAT
>KZ887509.1:10511-21184 GCA_003456935.1 Machilis hrabei
CTGCATATCTGCCTACTGTGGGACAAACATGCAGCCCCTCCAGTTAACATATCCACGAGCCGCCACTGCGTTTAGTTGTTAATTATAATCCAAGAAAGATAGACAGTAAAGACTCGAAATAATAAATAGAATATCTACTTTAACGTTGTTACTTATTAACTACAGTTCGTGAAAGTACTATCATGAATTTTGCAACATATTTGTTTAGTATATTTCTGCCCCATTACTCAGAATGGTAGGTGGCTCCATAATTGTGCCATGTAGGTTTATATGTTATTCTTGGAGATAACTAAAAAACGTAACAAGGTTAGCTAACGAGAGAATGGATAATGACCAATTAAATATTCTAGAAAATAAATAATTGTAATTAGTATCTGACATAACGTTTTTTTTTTTTCATTTCAGATTGACATTTTGTGTAACGACGAACTGCTCGGCAAAGACCACACGTTGAAGTTTGTGTTTGTAACGAGGTGGAGGTTTAAAGAACCGCCTCTAAGACTGCAGTACAGGCCACGATTAGAACTTTAGCACTCGTCTTACGGAGCGTAAAGACGTGATCGTTTTTGTATCAGCTGTGAATGGTGACATTTGCGTGGAAGAAGCGTGAATGAGGCCGTGCTTTAATATTTGTGTGTGCAGTATGTTTCGTTACTACAAATCTTCCATCCGAATCGAGTTCGAGGAATGATTTTGCAAAGAGCTGCCGTTTGGTGTACGTGTGAATTCGTGTGTGCGAACGTGTGGGGGTTTGATGGCCTTAGGTGTAATAGTAGTCTCCAAAATAGGCTTGGCGCTGTTAATTTTTTTTTTCATTTTCTTAAAAAGCAGTTTTGTCTTCCACCTGCTTTTTTGTATTACCTACGAAACCTTTTATAATTCAACACTGGAAAGTGTATTTACGTTATATTAACGGATGTCTTGTTGAACAAGCTGTATTTATAGATATGGGGTCTGTCCAGAAATTGTTGAACTTTTATAATAGTGCGGGGACTGAGTTGCGTTTTTGGACGATTGGCGCTGCGAAGCTATCACAGGACTTGTTGCGTCATTTAGTCTTTGGAAGGATTTTCGATTTTCTGCTATTAACCCTTTCCACTCCATTTATGTTTCACCTGGCAGGCCCCTCAACTCTTATTTTTTACTGAAGGCAATGTTTACGTTGTCAGAAGATCGGCTTTCATATTTTTTCTGACTGCCACCAGAGTTCTTTTACTCTAGAAACTCCTGACATCTGTTGTCCAGTAGTTGAACTACTTGTGGCAATCACTGTCGGAGCAGTACCGGCCTTGGAGCTAAAGAAATTGCTTTGAGAATGTCATGTCGGAACACAGCCGACATAGGAGTGAAACAGGGAAAATTAATTGTCGGAGGTATTCCGACACTGGAGCGGAAAGGGTTAAAAAGGAGTGATCTTCAAGAGCAATGGGTGTAAGGAAACTTTGCATAAAATAAGGAAATGCTAATACCAAAACTTTAAAAAAGTTTACAAAAAATAAAGCATTTAGCAATATACAGGGTGTTTCAAAAGGTAGTACACAAACTTTAAGAGGTGATCGGAGAGGTCACTCTGATTCAAAATAATATAGGAATATGGGGTCAGCGGTGTACCGTTTCCGAGATTTAAGCCGCTTAGTGTAGCCAATGAGGTGCGAGCACAGGACAGATTAAACGTTCCGTGGAAGAGAGCTCTCGCCTCATTCGTTACACTAAAGTTTTTAAACTCGGAAACGGTACACCGCAGACCCCATGTTCCTATATTATTTTGAATCAGAGTGACCTCTCCGATCACCTCTAAAAGTTTGTGTACTAACTTTTGAAACACCCTGTATGTGTGGGTCATACACAGAGTTGTGAATGCTTTAAACGATTCAAAAATGGCTAAATGTGAATTGAGGATGAACCTCGATCTGGGCATCCATCATCGAAAGATGACCAGCATGTTGACGAGTTTTGTGCCGTATTTATGAAAACCATCATTTGATAACCCGATAAGTCGCAGTTTTTAACAAAAACGTTACCAAGGTCGAAGAATTGCGTCAAAGTCTATTATATTTTGGTCAGTCGTGTAGATTGTTTTTTATTTCTCAGCTGTGAAGGAGTGATTCACCTCAAGTTTGTTCGAAACGGATAAACTGTAAATAAAGCGTTTTTTGATATTCTGGTAAAATCTGAAATAGGAGACCATCATCTTAGCTTATCATAACAATGTGTATAATAACAAAAAGAATTAGGTAATTATACTTGTTGTTATAATAAGCTAAGATGTAAAAAGAATTTTACTTGCAGACGTATAAGACGCAAAAAAAATGTTTGGATGCTGTATCATGGCAATGCACCGGCCCATTCATCCTTGCTTATTCGCAGTTTATTAATAGAGTTTGGCTATTTTTGGGACAGACCTCATATTCTGATATTGTCATTTACATGCTGTCATGGTATAAAATTAATTTTTTACCGAATGCTGTATAATTGTGATCGTATAACTTATAAAATGCTGTAATGTGCCAATGAATGACATTATAGCTGTTTGAAATTTATACGCTGCAATACAAGTGATAAAATCTCTGAAGGAAAAATTTTTGGCAGTAGTCACAGCAATCTTATATTTAGTTTGTTTTAAAACTCGCTGTAATTTGCTGTAGCGTACTTGCCATATTAATAATTGGCTTTAGTTGGTGTGGGTGATGTCGTGGCTTTGGTCTGTACTACCAAATGCATAATTAAATGGATTAGCTAGCACACTGTCTCACTTCAGAATACTTCCGTTGACAACGTGGTTCACCATTATTAACCTTTTAAGGGCTATGGTCGCGTATACTCGCCCAAATTTGTTGTCATCAGTGTGCTATGGGCGAGTATACTCGTTTCAGTTTTTCTTTTCGTGGTGCTTTGGTCGCGTATCCTCTAGTTGAACAAAACAGATCCCGGGAGGTGCTGACATCTATTGGGATCATGGTGAACTATTTNGTTTTGTTGTAGATATTGTCAAAGAGACTTCGGAGATATTTTGCAGAGACACTATAAACAGCCGATACTGTTCAGTGTTCGAACGTGGCGTCCACATCGAAGTAAAAAAATGTGCGTTTCCTTTCGGATACGGAAATACAAGAGTTTTTGACTGATTACGAATCGGATGATGAATCATTTTCTGTGGAGTCTGATAATAATAAACACANTAGAGAAAGTGACAGTGATTCAGTAGAAGAAGATGGGAAAGTGAGTGAAAATGTCCCAAAGAAACGTAAGATAGGCAAAAGAGAATTTGAATTTCAGTGGAGTGACGATGTTTTTGATCCAAAAATACATAAGTTTACAGAGCAAAATTNAGGATCATGNGATCTTCCAAATAACCATTCTGTTCTGGATTTTTTTGAGGTATTTGAACTAATATTTAATTATCATTTAATTTTACAGTGTCAATTTTTTCGTTATCCGTGAAAAGTATTCAGCACAGCACGGTCAGCAATCAACATTTAAAGGGTTAAAAATTGAAGCCCATTAAGTGCATACTTTGAATTTTACTGAAAGTAAGCTTTGATTTTCAGTTAGCCTAAACATAAATTATGCACTAAATAGTCTCCATTTTGTAATAAATACTGCATTAAAATGTCTAACAAAGTATTTTGGACTGAGACAGTGTGCTGCTTTTTACGTTTGTGACCAAAAATATTANGAAAAATTGTGACATNACAATCTTCAACCAANGCCAATTCTTTATCTGTTTACTGGGGTGCACAGTTAATGTACTGCCGTTTTTAAATCGGAATTAAACATCAGTGCTTGTAAACGTACTATCTTTTACATGTTTTCTGTTTGAGACTACAGTTGTGATGCTATATTTACGAGATCATGTACATACGGTGAAGCAATCGGTGTTATTTAATAAATAATTAAATTTTTAAAACATTTTCCTTGGTATCGGCAGAAATTAATCTATTTTAACATTTTTTACGAGGTAGTTTTTACCGTTGCCTATATGAAAGACGTGTAAGTTACACCCCCGTTTATTAATGATACGGTACCGTAATGAAATGAAAAAATGATTGTATAGGGCAGTTAACCCAATATGGACCACGTTTACTGAATGATCTATAAGGTTTCCTCACAGAATGTTAGGTAAAAGCATTTCTATAATTTACATCTTTTTTTAAATTTCTACATGAGGTTGGATTGATTCATTCTCACATAATAAAATGGCATGTAACTATTACTAGTATTAACCCTTTAATGTCCAAGACCATAATATTACGACATGCTTTCCTTGCTGTCGAGAGCCCACTCCCCGTAATATTATGTTTGCCAAAGTCGCCTTTCAGTTACCACGACCNTAACATTACTANCGATTCCTTTTCACGTGATTTTGCGTCCTTTGCCCTCTGGCTGTCTTTTCCTGCCTCCTTGTGGAAATAAATTGAACTACGGGTGGTGGGAATTTCTGAAAAAGAGGACTGTTTCTTCATCTCGTATGTTTCCAGGTGTAAACAAACGTCTTAGACTTTGAAAGGCGGTAAAGCGCGGTTTTTTAACGATGCCGAAATTGAAGAAATACTTTTACAGAGGGATTCAAATGATGAATTTTAATCTGGTGCAGAGGACAGTGAAAGCAATTAGGCTAAACAAAAAGGGACATTAGAAATCTGTGAGTAAAGCTGGTCCAGCAAGAATGGTTATTCATTTAAAAATTTGGTTAATGATGCACAGATTTATCACTTGCCTGCAGTTAGTGTGTAGAAGTATCCTTTCCAAAGATAACATATAAAACAGAGATACTAAGTTTAGATTCTAATTGTAGTGTTTGCTGCCCACAAACTCCAAAGGGTTAATTAGTTTTTACGTTTTGCATAAAATATGCCTGTTGACAAAAGTAGAGAGACGTCTTGAAACGTAGGCAGTTACCAAGTAAGCAGTATATAAATTAATTAATAATTGTTAAAAACATTGAGATTAGTATCGAGTATATCTCTCTGACATGTTGAAGGACAAAGATAATTCACCCATATTGGGGTAACTGCCCTAAATATATATATATACATTTAAGTAGGAATTCATATTAAATGTGTTGGTTAAAAACAAGTAACAGCGTACTTTACTCAGTCAATGTTTTTTTCTTCACATGAATTTTCGCTGGCAAATCTCACCAAACTTCTTCAGATGTCCTTTACATCATGAAAGCACTGTTAAATTGTCCCATATTAAAAATAACATTCTTAACTTACGGTTATATTGTTAAAAACTTTTTGGGGCCCCATTTTGTCAAACAGTGCGAAGGAAAGTTCTGGGTTGACTAACGGTTTGCTCAGCTGTCAACACTTTTAACATATTGCATAAGTTCGTGCCCGATTTAAAAATAAAATTCAATAGGTTAAATTTTGATGAAAACAGTTGTATTAATCAGTTACATACTCACCATCCTTCTGTACAATTGTTTCCCAACGTTCTACAAGCTTGTCGATCCCATTTTTGTAGAAAGAGCTCGGTTTTTTCTTGTAAAAAGTTCGTGAGATAGTTTTCGATAGCTTCCACGGAATTCAGATTCTTGCCATTCAAACTATTCTGCATAGACCGGAACTCAATAGACTCGATGCGGCAATTCGAGAAAAACATCCGGTTTGGGCCGATCGAAAAGGCGGCGGCGTCTTCCGTCACGATAATGCTAGGCCACACGTCGCTCAACAGACGCTGCAAAAACTGAAGGAGTTGAAACGGGAAATTTTGCAGCACCCACCGTATACTCCAAATTTTCATCTGTTCCGGTCTATGCAGAATGGTTTGAACGGCAAGAATCTGAATTCCGTGGAAGCTGTCGAAAAGTATCTCACGGACTTATTTCAAGAAAAACCAAGCTCTTTTTACAAAAATGGAATCGAGAAGCTTGTAGAACGTTGGGAAACATTTGTAGAGAAGGATGGTGAGTTTGTAATTGATTAATACAACTGATTTCATCAACATTTAAACTATTGAATTTTTATTTTCAAATCGGGCACGAACTTACGCAATCGTCCAATATATAAATTTGAAGAAGGACTGTTTTGAGGCATCTCATTTAATTAATTCTGCATACTTCAGTTTTATAACGATCTGAGAAATGGCATTATTGGTTCTTTATTGCTTACATGTATTTTGTAACTTAAGGATGTTGGCTACTACCAAGGCCAACATCACAACAAATACCTTTTTTTCTTGCTTACGTTGGAACAAATCCAGAAAATTAATCAGCGACAGACATAGAACAATGCCTTTTTTATTAGGTGTAAAATTATCTAAAACCAATTAAAATATAATGTGTGTGATGCGATGAATTCTCCAATTTTGGATAAAGTCAAGTTCACCAAATTACACATTAGATTTCAATTACTTTTACAAAAGTTTACACCAAAATAAATCTCGTTGATTCATTTCCCAGATTTGTTCAATGTAAGCCAGAAAATAAGACATTTGTTTTCTGGTAGCGTGATTTCTGACCACTTGGTAGCCAGCACCCTTAATAATTTTGTTGAGCATGCAGCTTTAAAGTTATGTTTAATGAGCAAAATTTGATTGGGTCATTGGAAAGAGGTGCAAGGTTTTGAGAGAGAGATAAGTAAAAATGCTCAAAGCAGGTACAGATTAATAGAATGCAACTAACCAAAAATAGGGACTGGATGTTGAAGGCGAGAAAATAGGAATTGGGGAATNGGCAGGCTAAATTTCTTTCTTNGTTTTTACTCACGAAATGTAGTCTCGAAAACCATTTTCAAACGAGGAATAAACGCGCAAATTAACGTGCTACACCATTTTCCACGTGGATTTCAAATAGAAACAAATGCATATCTGAAAAGCAAGGATGTCCAACTTTTCAAATGTAAAAGATATTGCTGTTTAGGTTTGTAGGGGACTATAGGCTACACCCAAATTTTGTTTTTTCCGGTTTATAAATACTATTATTAATAATTATACATCATTTAAATCGTGGCTATTTTAGTATTGCGAGTTTGTATAAACAGTACGTGTTGTTTAAATCGGACATAACACCGTTACTGGTTGGTTTAGGCATTGGGGCATACATTAGTTTTGGTCCTGATACCTTGAACGTATTGTCCAACTGTGGAGCTCTATTTGGACGGTTTGCATCAAAAAATTTTTAAGCCTATTTGTTATTTACCTATATAGAAACATAAACACTTCATTACAGAGGGCAGTTATTCAATTAAGTTTAGCTTAATGAAAGGTTGTGACATTTTTATAAAAGATAATTTGTACAAGGACGTTTGATAGTTTCCAGAATGACCAAAACTATTCGTTATTAATGAACACTAAGTTCCATCCTCAACGGTTTTTAATATAATGGTCCTTAACCGACAATACTATTAACAATGTAAATATCTACTGCTCAATTCTAATTGACAGCAAAACCAAAGATGATACTCAATGTTGTCGTTTTTTATGTCCTTGGCAGCTGTAATTAAAAAGAAAGGCGAAGGACCATAGTCTCTTTAATGGCCGTTCTACAGCGAGTCACAGTCGGCAAGCGCAATAGCCATTACCCAACATTCAACTTCCAGTCGGTGAGCTGTTGGACGACCAGTCGCCGAGCTGTTGCACNACCAGTCGCCAAGCAAGCTCATTTACCGTCTTTCTTACACGCTTGCCGATTCCACTGGGGCAGTCGGCCAATCAGCGTTTAGCGCATACCACTTTCTACTGCTGAGCACAATCACTGAAGCTGGTTTAGATCTGAAACCCATGTTTAAAATTAAGAAAAAAAAAGAAAGGGTTACAATGGAATGTGAACTTATAATAGATGCTGTGGAGTGTTTTTATAATATAAATGTTNTCTTTATTACCAGAAGTTAAACCCGATACATTGGCTTAATGGTAGAGTGATCGCCTCCTGATCGGGAGATCCCGGGTTCAAATCCCGAGGCCGACTCCTAGCCCTGAGTATAAAGGGTTATCCTATGAACGAGTCTGCTTGTGAAGCACTCCACAGTAAGGTATGATCGTAGGCGTCTACCGGGAGGGACGTTAAAAGTGGAGTCCCATCGATAAGTGTTCGATGTAAAAGAACCCACCACCGGCTATGTGTCGAGTAAGTGGCAAAATTCAATCGTCATGAAGCAGCGTTGCAACGCGGATGGGGTCCCCATTAGAACATCGCAGTCAGAACATTGGGACCATAAGCTAAAAATAACTAACAGACTGTAATATACAGTGAAAATGACATGTTCTCGGAAAATATGTCGATGTAGATACAATTTCTTCTTTCTCGTTATTTGAAGTGTCGGAAGTCACAATTGTAGTGTTATTTTCGGTGTGTGTGAATACCCGGCGAGTCGTGCTTTCTACCACGCTTGCCGACTGGCGACCCACTGTAGAACGGGCATGAGCCACCACAAAGAGCCAAGCTTTTGAATGTACTGTGTCTGCCAAGGAGGTAAAAAAATCTAGTACACAGAATCATCTTTGGTATTTTTATTTGCGTATAATTGGCTCTTGTCATAAACATTCTTGAGTTGAGCAGTAAGTATTATATTTGTAAAGGTAAGGACTATTAAATTAATAACATTGTGCAGGGAACTTAGTGTTGCTCAAACCTGATTGGACAACTTCAGATTGAGCGAAAGGCACTACCGTGTGCCTTTTTATTTTTTCTATGTTGGAAGGAACGTTAAAAAGGATTCACAGAGAAAGTACTTAAGTTCTTAATTTACAAGTTAGCACTAAAATAAATAACAAGTAACAAATAGACTCCACGTTGACAAGTTTCCAAACTGTTGTTGGGAGCCGACATGGAAGTTTTGAAAGGTCGAATATGGTGGAAATGACTTGCGTTTTGTCTTACTGATACAAAATAAATTATTACAACATAACATAATTCGGGATAACACTTCAAGTCCACTGAAAGTCGCAAATCCTCTCCGGAAACATCGCAATATTGTGCTTGTTCTTCAGGTTTGCACCACTGATACTAATCGTATTTGCTCATTATGCCTTCGTCACAAGACTAACGCAAAACGGGGCTACATTCAACCACGATATGTCCGATATTAGTGCTGGAAGGTGCATTTTTATGGTTACAATGTGTTCAGCGAATATGAAACTGAATATGTATTGACAAACCACGTAAAACGCACTGTCCAAGGGACGTCTAATGCATATCCGTTTTGCATCCAACATAAAGTTTTTGAATATCTACGAATATTCAAAACATGTCCACAATACGTCGGCAAAAAGTCGCTAATTTATGTCCATATATCAATCGAGGAGATATTCAAGAATGGGCGTTATTTGGATATCAACTGGACATGTCGACTAATTGATTAAAATATCGTGTAACGAAGCAGCATCAAACTTCGACTAATCTTCCTGGCTTTACTGTGAATCTCGTATCATACCGAATGAGCAATTGCGAAAATGTGATTGTTTCTGCCACACTTCTTGATGTAGTTAAATGTATTAAATAAAGACGTCCTATTCTGTTGAAAAGGAGTCTATTTTGCTTGAAATTAAGTTACTTTATTTTAATAAAAAATATAATACTTTTTAACGTTTTATACTTGAATGATTGTTTTATGTACACTTAATGCATTGGTTGATATCTGAATAACGTTCAGTTGTTATCAAAATAACACCTACTCTTGGATGTATCCTGGGCTGACATATGGACATTAATTAGATGTCAAATAGACATGTTTTGGATATTCGTGGATATCCAAAAATCTTATCTTGGATATAAAATGGATATCCATTGGATGTTCCTTAGATATTGGGTAAAGAATGTTAGTAATTATAAATTAAAATAAATATTGATAAAGTTATTAAAATGTCAGTTTAACATTTAGTTTCCTAAAATCTCCTTACATATCTTGCACCCTGATTTTTTTAATTTAAATTAATTGGGAGAAGTGCGAGCTATATTCGAGTAAATATTGTAATCTCGTTGGAAAGGTTTCAATAAAATCTGCCACTTTTGTAAAGCAGATAAAGTAGGTTTACATTTAAAAAAGTGAAAAACACAGATATCTTTTGCAGGAAGCAGTTTTTATTCAGCGCTTATTAATTAATTTAAAATTACAGTTTCATTTGAACACCCTGTACGAGTACATTGAACCAATCAGTGTTAACATTTATTACATTGGAATTTTTGTTTTCACACTAATGATGAAATGGAACATGTTTTTAATTTTACTGAAAATTTGACACTCTCAATGACTTTCGGAACCAATTCTACCGCTCACGTGGATGATTTCTGGCATCGTAGACCAGTTGGCACAAAATTTTGACCTCGACTACCAGAATCGGGTCCAGTTAGTCAGCAGCAGAAATCATCAATGCGAGTGGGGATGAGTTCCAAATGCCGAGGGATCAATGCCTGCTGAAGGTGATATAATTTCTTGGAAAAACTAAAAATGCCTGTCATTTTAAAAAGCGTTAACAGTTTGAAAGCATCTATTTTGTGGTTTTGTGATTGAAATCAAAGAAACTATGTTAATAAATAACAAAATGCTGCAAAGAGATAACAGTTTTGCTGTATATATATATATATATATATATATATATATATACACAGGGTGTTTAAAAAATATTTGCTCATTAATGCCTTCGTCACAAGACTAACGCAAAACGGGGCTACATTCAACCACGATATGTCCGATATTAGTGCTGGAAGGTGCATTTTTATGGTTACAATG
>KZ887512.1:4014-14295 GCA_003456935.1 Machilis hrabei
CACATAGTTGAAAATAATGTAGTGTCGTCTGCATATAGTACTGTTTTACAAGGAAGACAACTAGGTAAATCATTCATATTTACTACAAATAGAAAAGCACCCAATACAGAGCCCTGTGGGACACCTGTTCCTATTTCTAACATTCCTGATCCCTGATTATTTACAGTAACTAATTGTTGCCTTTCCGATAAATATGACATTATCAATTTAAGTTCTATACCCATCATACCATAGTACTGCAATTTCTCAATCAAAATATTATGTGACACAGTGTCAAAAGCTTTACTAAGTTTTGCCATACGTTACTAAACGTCCAGTGCCATCAGCGTCGCTCAAAGTTCTGACGTTCAGTACGAGAAGATAGCGTTTTAATCAACTCAGCCATCGGGCTTGCTTGAAGTGTATTACCATACTTTTTTTTTAACACAGTTTGTTGACGAAATTAATTATTAGACTACAGTAACCGGGAAAACGCAGATCATTTAAGTAAATTCCCCTTTTAGTAGCGTACTATATCATAAACTTAGATACTAATCATTGACTTACATTTGGGATTTTTTCCTTGTAACTTCCATATGTTGGAAGAATTAAATGGGGTAGTGCATGTAGAGCTACTTTGCTTTAAATCTAAATACAATATATGTTACATACCTTTTAACCTCAGATTTGATGTCTGTCTTATTTGCAGTTACATACGGATAAATAGCCTTTTTCAGAGTGTCATAGCTCAACATTGTGCAGAGTTCTACAGCAGTGTCAAATCTGTTCAGCAAGAATTTTTCACCTGTGCTGAAGGGTACATCGTTTATTTCTTTTAAAATTTGCTCTACAAGTTTCTCAAGCTCTTCTACAACTGTAACATCCTTATACAAGTCTACCGTAAATCCTTCATAACCAACGCAGTAGGGATGGAATGGTAGATGAAGCTCGTCTTTTATTTTGGGAACACCGAGTTGCTGTTCTTCATCTATATCTGTAAAATTAGTCGAGGTATAAGTTGTATCCTCCTTTGGATCATCATTTTCTTTTTCAGTGCGAACAACCCACCCACTTTGAGGAACCAAGGTCTTTTCAGTAACACTACGAGAAAGCCATCCCGTTTCTGGAANCAAGGTATTTTCTGGAACCAAGGTGTTTTCTGTAACACTACGAGAAAGCCATCCCCTTTCTGGAAGCAAGGTATTTTCTGGAACCAAGGTGTTTTCTGTAACACTACGAGAAAGCCATCCCCTTTCTGGAACCAAGGTATTTTCTGGAACCAATGTATTTTCTGTAACACTACGAGAAAGCCATCCACTTTCTGTAACCAAGGAGTTCTGTGGGACACTCCTACTTTCTTCGGCATTCTTTCTTGCATTTTTGTTGTTCGGCCTAGTTTTAAAACGTGATACCTGGTCAAAAAGACCCCTTTTACTCATATCAGCGTTGGTGTCTTCGGAATCTCCACGACTACGAGAAGCTCCTCGTTTTGTACGAACATATCTGTTCGCACCCTCAAAAGACCTTTTCTCGCTAACAGTAAAACGTGAAGACCGTAGTCTTGCTGAGGGATTCTTTTGGTTTATTTCATTTTCAGTTGAGGTGCCATTTTCTGTTGAAAATGGACTGTTCATTTTATACACAAGTGATTCAAGTTCCTCCATGTTTTCTGGTTCATTATACAATTTGGAAAACTGCCCCATTTCTTGAAGTGTGAATATGTGAGTATCATCGAGTTCTATTTTTTCCGTGTCGTGAAAAAAAGGTAAAGCAGTTATCTTCGTTTTAGTAGCGATTTCCAGTATGTGAGTTTGCTCCTTGTCTGCGCACAGAGTGAACTGTGTCGTGGACCATCTCTGTAAATAAATAAATACTTGTAAAATCTTCAAAAATAAGCTACAACTTCTTGTGGTTTAAATCATCACTCCAGACGACTCAATAAGTAGTCGCTTATCTGACGAAGAGGCATAAGCACCTTTTATTTTAGTTTTATTGGGGGAGAGCAGTTTAAAAGTACTCCGCTTTAGCCATTAATAATACATCTCCACGTTAATGCAGTAAAGATGGAGATATGGCACTTCTTCAGATCAAATACTAATGCACAGGGAGTGAACTGATTGAAAATTTACAACTTTACTGTGTTTGGCACTTAATTATCTTCGCCAGATAAGCGATAAATGTTATTCAGGTTGGGTTCACTAGAAACAGCGTACAGGATACACCCTGACTGTGGAACAAACTCTATCTTCAATAAGGATTAAACGAAAACATGAATGCTTTTATAATTATATGGGAATTAAAATTCAGTGCAATATACACTGCTCACAAAAATTAAGGGAGACCAACAGAGAAAAGGAAGAAACGATATTATAAAGTATGCATTATTATGCGAAATCATACCGAGAAGTAGTAAAACCTGGAAAATGCATGACCAATGGCACCTCGACACCTCAAGCAGTCATTTGTGAGGTCAGATGGATGACTCACATATTGTGATAAAAGGCACTACAGTAGCCGGCCATGGACTATGTGAAACCTCGTGTAGTGAAGTGTACACCTGGATCAATGCTGCAACAGCGTTATGTACTGGAATCGATGGCATGGAGAGCCGTAGGCAGGATGGAAGCAGGACAGACACAGCGGGAGGTGGCATTAGCCCTTGGGGTGTCACATGGTGTCATTTCCCGACTGTAGACTCTGTTTCAAACGAAAGGGAATATTTGACGACGGTCCGGTCAAGGTCGCCCACGAGCAACGACTGCAATGGACGACCGTTACATATTGTTAACAGCCCGTTGGAACAGGCGACACAACGCAACTGAACTGAACTGCAACGTGCGGTTCTCATGTCAACAGGACGCAGAGTTGCAATGCAAACTGTCCGCAATCACCTTCACAACGGTGGCCTCTATGCACGTAGGCCAATGGTGTGTGTACCTTTAACCGCACAACATCATAGGGACCGTACGGATTGGGCTGTGGAACATCGTGATTGGGAGCACACTGGGTGGAGTTCTGTTCTCTGGTGTGTCGCGATTCAGTCTACAGTCCGACAATCGATGAGCCCTCATCTAGAGGGAACGTGAAACACGATATAACCCAGCTCTTGTGCAAGAAAGATCCCACTATGGTGGGGGTGGACTGATGGTGTGGGCTGGAATCAGTATTGACGGACGTACATACCTGTACTTCATCCGAAACGGCAGTTTGACAGGCCAGAGGTATAGAAANGAGATCCTACGACCTATTGTCATACCGTATGCTGCTGCATTGTTGATTCGTTCCTGTTCATGGACGATAATGCTCGTCCACACAGAGCTCGGTTAGTGGACAACATGCTTCAGGAGTAGGGCATCGACCGTATGGTGTGGCCTGCATGCTCACCCGACTTTAAATCCCATTGAACATGTCTTAGATGCACTGCAGGTAGACCGGCACCTCCCTTAACCCCTTCACAATTGGAAATTGCTCTCATTGAGGAGTGGCGACTGGTCCCCCAAGATCTCGTCAATCACATCATCCATTCCATACCACACAGGTGTGCAACGGTTTTAGCCGTTCAAGGAGACCACACACCTTATTAGAGGTCAGTTTTTGTTGTCAATATGTCCGTTTTTGTCTTGTTGTATTGATATGCACATTGCCCTAGAGTGTGTCACTTCATGTGACATTTGCATAAACATTCTCTAGGGCTTTTTCTTACCCATATTCCAGGATCTGCCACTGAATCAGGTTACAGAATTATAATTGACTTGTAATACAATCAGTAATACATAATTTATAATATCGTTTCTACTGTTTTCCTATTACTCGCCTAATTTTTGTGAGCAGTGTAAATTATAACCTATATTAACAAGCATCTTAAAAAAGCATATCAAAATTATGACAACTATTTTTTAATTCTTCGTATTTTGTCTTTATTTTTTCATAAATCAAAAGTTATATATATTAACTAAATTTAATGGTTTATTGGACAAAGTAACAAAAAATTAATTGTTAAAAACCTTTCGATGTTCAAGCCACCTTCTGCAGTTTTACTGATTTGACAATAATCAAAACAAAGTGTTAAAAACACGATATTTACCAATGTAAGGGCCTCAGTTAGGTCATACTTGGTTATACTTAACGTGTTAAGTCTTATGCAACCCTGAAGAAATATGACCTGATTTTATGTGTCAGGAACATGGCGCATAAGTACGTTGTCCTACGGATGATTTCGAAAAGGTTTTAGTAGACCCACAATGAGACAATGGTAATTATAGAATCAATGACATCATAAAATGCGTTTACTTTCACACAAGTATTATACCCTCCAGGGTATCTCCATCTCTTCAGAATCATCCTGCATACTAACTATACAATAGCCCATGGATTGTATTAGGTAATGTATCTATGATGTCACAAGAATATCTTTTTAAGTTTTCAGTGGTCTATAAGTAATAATATTATATCGTAATTCCATGATGTCCAAGGAATGCTATAAAATATTCCTTCGATATTCTACAAAGTCTATCATCTAGTAATACTGGCAGAATATTAAAAAAATATATTTGAAGCATTGGGCCTAGAATACAACACCCCCATCATGTCACAAGATGTGTTGGTATATTCAATAAAACGCAAGTTAGGATTTCACTTTATTGCTTGTTTTTTTTCTATTTTTGTGGAGACTATCGAAAGACCTTATTTGAAATCTAAATTGCAAATACTTTGTTTTCAGTGCAAAGTCATGTTAAACTCTTTTAGGTGCAGCATCAGTTTAAATAAAGTAGGGGCAGTCGTTTTAATATGTTAGGTACTTAGGGGCATGTTTTTTATCAATATATTCCCCAGCTGGAAGTGTATATTAATAATATTATCCACATAGTTACAGTAGACCGCATGTCTATACTAAAATGGGATTTAGGTTAATAAGGTTATAACTGAAAACTAACAAAGGCTATAAATATACGACTATGATTGGGAGGAATATTGGGACATTAGATACAATTAGTACTTTTGATAAAAATTTAACTAGCCTTTAATCATATATTAATTATTTACAAACAATTTACTTACATTAAAGAAATCTCCACAATGTCCAGCTCCTGGTAAACAATCTGATTTGGCTGGAAGTCCATGGTTATAAATTGGCACTGCCTGAGAATTGTTATAGTTACACGTTTTCAACACTCTCCAAAAGTCAGCGTTTTCATGACACATGTTGATACTTGGGTATCTCTCTGCTTCCGCTTGAAGTGAGTTTCTAGAAACAGGCACTACTTCGTAGACTGCTCCGTGAACTCCCGTTATAAACTCCTAGACACAAACAAAAAGAAAAAGAAAAATGGATTACACACAAGGTAGAACTAAATTTCAATACTACTTTTTTACATCTTCTTCAATAATTCTTGTTTTTCAAATAGATATATTTTGTTCTACATAGAAAGAATAACCATTTTATCATAACGCCAAATTAATTCTGTATAGCGTTTTTGAAAAGTTATGAAGCAAACGAACGGGGTAGATTCAGACCATTTTATAATTTTAAAAAAGTCAGATTAAAATAGCTTTAGTATTGACAGCTCAGTGAAAGTGACTCGTGGTGTTCACTGTTTCCATGGTGACCGCTCCCTTGGCCAATCGGAAGGAAGGTAGGTACGTCAGCGGCCGTGCGATGTTGCCACTGTGTAAGCGAGCGCGTTTTTCAATAATTGATTTTGTGACAGTCGAGTGAAAGCGTGCTCTTGCAAATCTGTTTGTATTATAATTTCGTAAAATGTACAGTTTTAGTGAGACGGGGAATATTGTAAACATTCTGATTAGCTAATGTTTTCACTGGACGAACACGGAGGAGACTTTTGTGATTCGCACGTACGGTACCAGGAACGATTTTGTCATATCCAAACGAAAAATTACATTCGCTACAGCGAATGTAATTTTTTCGTAGCTTGATAAGTGAACGAAAATTTGCGTTTTAAGCGAAACGAAATTTGGCGCTACGCTTCGTTTGGCTATGATAAAATCGTTCCTGGTACTGTAATCTGCTGCGCAGTAAGCGGCAACACCGTTCACCGCGTCCTCCAAATCGTCAACACTTCGAGATGCTTTCGCTGAGCTGTCAATACTAAAGTTATTTTAATCTGACTGTAGTTTAAAATTCTTTGTGTACGCAGTATTATTTGCACCTAAAAAGAATATAAAAGACAAAATATACCTAGATATCATAGTGTTTATATGCAAATACAAGTTGGTGTTAGTCTAGTCTTTCGATGGATATTATAATGAAGTGTGTGAATATATCTGAGGTAACTTCAAATACTATGCTATTTAGAAATAATACAATGTTGTTCACAGACAGACATGCATCATCTCGTACCACTATTGACAAATAACAACCATAACACAGATAACAACGTCAAATATACGTTTCGAGATTCAAACACTCTGCCTTGTAAAACAACAGGTACTGATACCGTCTAAGATACACGTTTAAGTTGAAGTTCAAATTTCAAGACCTAGCTAACTTAAGATATGTAAGTTCAAAGTTCAAACTCATATTTGAAAACTTAAAATATCACTATGTTTGTTGTCATGTATTTTGTTCTGAATATATATTAAATGGAGACATATGGATAATTTTACGGATCATAAAGAAATGGAATATTATGTAGATACGATGGCAGGTATAAAATGTTACCATGTAAGCAACAGAACTTTTGTACTCACCTCCATGACCTGGTATGTAGGAGGCACTCTGCCCTCGTCACTGTCTCGTTCGTGAACTTCGTTCTTAGCAATGGAAGACTCGAGATTATTTGCCGATAAAGTTAAGCTTAACTGAGATATTATCCCCTTCATCTGATTCCTTATAGCATTGTTGGCACTCTTTGGAACTGACAGACACTTGATCTGAAATTAAAAAAAAAAAAATCAGCTGAACCGTTGAAATAAATAAATGATCAAAATGGTTAGATTTTTTACGTGTTGGGATGTTCTTTCAAAGTTATTCATGGCATTACTTGTTAGGAGGGAAATCTTTTCATTCGTTTATGATAAAATTATTCACTCGCTACGGACTTTCTTTAATGTCTCGCATAATGAGTGACGGATACTGTACGTTACAGAACTGTTTAACAAGTATTTTTACACTTTTATGCGTGTATATATACTCTCTGTGGAGTCATCTGATTTGAAATTTCCAGGAAAAATGTAGTATACTGATTTTAACGCCACCTAGGAGGAGGATTTTTATGTGCAGTTCAGGCTGATATCCAATACTGGGTCCTGCATTACCTCCCTCTCATCCAAAAAAAAAACAGGAACCAAACCATGTATTTACGTTCCAGAGAAATAGAGATATTTAGGAGAATTATAAATATCTATGTTTTAAATGAATGATGGGTGCAATAGAGAAACTAATAACACACCTGGTATTCCTAAATATCGTGTTCAAATACTAAATACATTGCTGTGATTCTGTGAAACTTATTAGTTTCTATTAAACTAATCTCTTATTAGATTATTAGCCTTTACACAGACTTGGAAGAAACATAAGGAAACGTCAAATCACAAACCAATCGTAAAATGGTCCATAACTTGTAAACATAAATTATATTTCATTGTGAAAGCAAATAGTCAGCTCACACGCATACGGTTTCCATCTGCTACACGAACTTCATTTTTTAAGTTGTAAAGTTAAGTGCACGACTCCTATTTCACTGCAACACCAACATCTTACGTTGACGTAAATGTAACTTGTAGGAAATTTAGGTGCTTTCCAAACATCATGGTAGTAAACAACTATTATTGTATTGAAAAGCAAGGATTCTGGTGAGCATCGCTCAATTAGACTATCAATGCCTATTTTCCCCGTGTGAAAAGGTTTTCGGTCGAGTAATGGCTCATCGGAGCTGATACAAAATTAAGATGTTGAACGCTACTTTGTGTTGGCTTAATGGTAGAGTGCTTGCCTCCTGATCGAGAAGTTCCGGGCTTGACATTTAGCACTGACAAACAAAGGGTAATCTTACTAGTCTACCTGTGAAGTACTCCACATAAAGATACATGATCGGAGGCGTCTTTCGAGACGGACGTTAAAAGTGGGGTCCCATGGAAAATTGTTCGACGTAAAAGAAACTAAAACTCTATTAGACCTAAGTTGTTAGAATAGCGGGACTATAAACCCAAATAATTCAATCATGTCGAGTAATAACTCAGTTTATGACTAAACCTCGGCTCAGTCAAGATGCCGGCGAGTCAACATTTAGTTCATACAGGATTGCCAATTCTCCAACTGTGGGCCGTGCTTGTTTTATAACTAACTACCACTGAAGAAACTGATATGTAAGGTATACGTATTTTGTCGCACGCCTGGTTGCTGAAATGCTAAGATTTTCATAAATTAACTAATTATAACATAACATAATATAATTTATCATTTTTACCTTTCCTTCGTCATGTGACACCATCATGGTTAGGCTGTAGATCTCAGAGTTGAGTGGAATATTCTTTTGTTTACACTCATCGGTGAACGTGTCGCCCATTCGATCGTTTTGAGCGCACATGGAGAAATCGTCCAACTGAAAAATGTAACCATGTATTAAAATGATACGATAGAGTATGATAGATGCATCAATGATAATACAATATAGTAATCACGAAACATATAAGGTGCAATACCTGCCATTTCGACAGGAACAGCACCTGTACACACCACGTACGGTTCACGAGGCTGTGCGAAGTTCATCTTGATCCCTCGGCTACCAGGACGGCTTCAGCGTCAATTATATTAAAATATGTAATTATATTTAAAAAAAACTATAGACATATAATTTTTTCTTGCATAACACATTCTTTGGAGCTATCTCAAGCTTTTGCTAAAAATGAATGACATGGCGATGGTCTGTTCAGGTCGTAACGATTTTGTCAAAGGGCTTTCAATTCGTAAACGAAAAAGAAAATTAAGTTGATACCAACTTCTTACTGCTGCGTAGTGCCAAGTTTTCACCATGAACTTCATATAAATAACTATTTGTGTTTACTAATCTACGGGAACTCGTGTAATAGTACATTGTTCAGTTAAAATACTAAATAATTTGATAATTAAATGGAATTAGGTCTGGATTCGGTATATAAACAGTTAACTACATCTTGTGACAAAGACAACATTGCGTAGGACTGTACGGAGCTAAAGTAAGACATATTGACAGACCAAAACAACGCAAGTACATCTACAAAAACTGTAATTGAGTGTTGTGTTATAATTGCCTAGATTTACTAAGTATATAACAAATAATCAAACTTAATTAGTACTGTACAATACTTGATCGCGTAGACAGTGAAACGATGCTGAATCACATCCAAGTACAGTAAGATATATCCAATTAAATAAAAAAAATAACTACAACGTAAATATGTAACTAAAGAATATTAAAATGTTTGATGATCAAGAAGAATTATTACCACAAACCACAAAAAATAGGTGAATCATCGGTTTACCACATAAGCCTGGGCTGAAAATGTTCTCCATTACGTCAATGTTAGGCAGCAGCCACACACCAACAAAGGGAAAAATTTTAAAGTATAAAACTTGTTTTTTACGGGTTCAGCTTTACCCTCGGACGAAAATATGTTTTCAGTTTACTTTTACTTTTGCTGGTTGGTGTCAAAACAAGGAACTAACATCACCTACAGTACCAGCATCGATTTTGTCATATCCAAACAAAGCGTAGCGCAAAATTTCGTTTCGCTTAAAACGCAGATTTTCGTTCACTTACCAAGCTACGAAAAAATTTCATTCGCTATTACGTCTTTCAGGCTTTGCCTGAAAGACGTAGTGGATGAAATTTTTTCGTAGCTTGGTAAGTGAACGGAAATTTACGTTTTAAGCGAAACGAAATTTTGCGCTACGCTTCGTTTGGATATGACAAAATCGATGCTGGTACTGTACCTTCCTTCTTCCTTACAACTCCACTTGACTCCCCCCTCCCGTCGTTTTTACCCCCACCTTTCTTCGTCACAGGTACAGCAGTTAGACGATATTAGCTATAATTTGTGTGGTGACCATATATTTTTACACCAATATTCTCACTAAGTTCTAATCTATGTCGTAATCCTGGTCTGGCTGATTTGTTTCTACCAGGGATGCAAACCAAAACCGAACCTGTTTTCGCTTTGGTTCGGTTTAAGAGTCGGCATCACTTAAAGCGCGGGATATGACTATTTTAGTTACATATTGTGTAACTACTACTAAACAAAGACCGAAATTGAAAAGTAGCTCACGACCAGGCTTCAAAATTCTTCCCTTTACACGCTGGTGCA
>KZ887528.1:3607-16044 GCA_003456935.1 Machilis hrabei
ATATATTTTTTATTCACACACCAAACAATAGACCAAGCTTTCTCAGAATTTCATCTGTCAAGGCTTCACATGCAATCCCTCTCATAGCCATATAACATACAGTATTTTTCACATTTACTCATCCATAATGCTTTTACAAAAAAAAAATAAACCTTGCCCACAGAATACACTATATTTTTACTAATTCCTCAAACCAACCGTGGGAACATGTGGATGGCAAAAGTCATCATCATTATTGTACAAGCAAAACTTTCTCCACATAATACACTATTATATTTACAAATTCCTTAAAGAGAACAAGCAAAGGGTTCACCCCTTTCACCAATTCTCATCACAATATATTTTCCATTCACATAACAATAGACAACGCTTTCTTTTGAGACCTAACAGCCACCCACCGTGGGAAACTGTGGACAATCGACAAAAATTTTTCAGCCTTTCATCTTTAAGGTTCTACATACATTATTCCTCTTACACATATAACATTCAACCTATTTTTCAATTTCCTCGTTCGTAAAACTACTACCAAACATTTCACATTATCCACATAATACACTATTATATTTAGAAATTCCATAAAGAATACTGACAAAGGGGTAATCCCTTCATCACACTCCTTATTTATTCACACAACAATGAACAAGGGTTTATTTTCAAATGAATTAGCCACTAACCGTGGGAAACTGTAAACAATAAAAATGTAAAGTCTTTATATACATTACTCCTCTTACACATACAACATTCACCCTCTTTAATAATTTTCTCATCCATAAGACTATTACAAAACATTAAACTTTGTTCACATAATACACTATTATACATTTACAAACCTCATAATGAATGTCGATATAGGGTTAATCCCTTGATGACAATACATTTTCTTTATTTTGTTCACAAAGAGTAGACAAATGTTTATTTTCCAACCAAACGGTCCCCAACCTTAGGAAACTGTGGAGGGCATAAGTCAATCTCAATTTCATAAAATGATTGTACATTTTCAGACTTACTCCTCCTCTTTCAATACCCAAAGTCTATCTTAGCGTTCACTTATGTAACCGGGTTTTGGGTCAATATCTCATGATCCTGTCATCTTTTCTTGGGTATTGACATGCATTTTAATTTTTATTATATTTACTACTTTTGTGACTATTGCGTACTACAAATAAAGACTATACTTTTTAAGGTTCATTGGACTATCGAAACAGTACTGTGTCTTCAGTTACCTGCTAGTTTTCCGTTTTTCTCCATGCTACGTTGATAATAAACATTGGAAGTATTATTTTTAATTGCACTGTCCCCTTAAAGGGAGGAGTATTATCCTTGATGGTTGGTCTGTTCTCCGTTTTTAAATTAAACACACTTAACAGTCAACATGCTTCTTATTATCGAAACACAAAACCTTTGTCAAATTTTACGAAAATAGCTTCATTTATGTGCGGCAAATCAGGGACTAGATATTTATTTACCAAAACACAAACAACTTTAATTAACTGATTTTTTTATTTCTCATCTTCAGAAGGTACTTTCACCGACAAAACCTGTTATGTTGTAAAGGCATTGTCAAAATAACCATAGTTATTTTTAAAGTGTGCTGGAACTACATAAATACCTCATAACTATATTTCGTTTAGAAACTGTACATATTGTAAATACAAATTCACACTGTTTTGATACTTGGAGCTATAAGCAACATACAATGCCAGCACGATGTGTAGATATATTTCATCTACCTCCATTAATCACACAAAAGATTGGCTGACTACACCCTTGCTGCTTTTCTTGCAAAAAGCTGGTTTTGCGGGTTGCCAACACAATCTAAAACACGGTTTATCGTTTGCACACGTATATAGGGACATTCTTGGAATGGTGGATCAGTTACTATACAAGCAATATACAAGTAACATACCACAGCTTGTTGTTAAACCTTTAGTGGAACTTAACTCTCGCCGAGGCAGTTCCGCCCAAATCAAAGGTGTAATACCTAAAGTTATGGCATTTCTTTAGTCTACTTCTACTTCTCAAGGTAAACCTTGATTTCATAAGTGACTTCTGCCCAGCCCTGTTATGATTCATTGTTCGATAATACCGCAACAGCACTATCGAGCTACTCCATATGTTTCAATATTATAATGGAAAGGTGTAATAGATAGGGTTATGGGTGGGTAGACAACATTTGTACGAAGTCCCAAAGGAGTATAAAATAAGAACCCTCCTCATGTCAGTAATGCAATTATTTCAACTTTAAAAAAGGTGGAACACTGACTCAGTAGGTGGAAAAGGCTTTCTGAAAGCCGCACTACTCACTTATGGCCTGTTTCGGTGCTTATACAGTGGCTAGATTAATACTGTTTTGTAATTGGCACTTTTGTTGTCTACAGAATCACTTCAATAGTGTATGTTCAGCTCATGAATCGTTGGGGCTATTGACTGCACCCATGCAAGGATAACTTTTCCAACACGCCAACAAGCGGCTACTTATGTTAACAGGAAAAGTTTTTATTATCTCAATGTACAGGTGATCTGTGTTGCCAAGATTAAATTCGTGATATTTCAGTACGATAACCTGGATCAACGCATGACAGCAAAAGTTTCAAAGTTTTAAGAATTAGCAATATTTTGGAAGTTGGTAATTTCACTCGTTATCCATAGGTGACAGTGAATAAGCATGTAAAATATTTTTGTTAACANCAGTTGCAAATCCCACAAACAAACAAGAAGTGAGAGCCATTCTGTTCAGTTCCTTAAGCTACTGGAAGAAATCGAAAGGCAACATCACTAACGACGACGACAGAAAAGCCATTAGATACATCAAAAGTCATCCAGAAATTACCTTCACCAAAGCTGATAAAGGTAACGCTATCATAATACTTACCACCGATGATTACGAAAACAAAATGATGGAACTTATCAACGACTCCAGCACATACAAACCTACAAAGAAAAATCCAATTCAATTCCGCAGCTCCAAAGAAAAAACAAAACATTAATAAAACGCTGGAAAAACTCGAATTACATCTCTAATGATGAAAATAAACGTCTCACACGCTACACATGCAGAAAATGTCGGACATATCTACGGACTTCCCAAAATTCACAAGGATGGTATACCCCTCCGCCCTATTATAACCGCTACAACAGTCCAACATACGAACTCTCCAAATTCCTGAACTCATTTATCTCAAACACAATAACAAAGGCCAAAACTCACATAGAGAACACATGGGAATTTATTGATCTCCTTAAAGCTGTCACATTACCCGAAGAATTCATTATGGTATCATACGATGCAAAATCTCTTTTCACCAACGTTCCCTTGGAAAATGTCTATAGGATACTGGATGATCTTCTGCCTCCAAACACCACTATCCCCAAAGACGAAATTATTGAAGCCGTAAAACTGTGTATGGAATCCACTATATTTACTTTAAAAAATTCAATGTACTCCCAGACATTTGGAACGCCAATGGGAAGCCCCTTACCAGGCCTCATAGCGGATCTGGCTCTCCGGGAAATAGAGGATAAAACTACAGAATATTATAAAGACAAAATACTCTTTTTTGTTAGATATATAGACGACATTTTTGTTATAGTACACAAAGACAGCACAAATTACATACTAGACAGACTAAACTCCTTTCACGACAGAATTCAGTTCACCTTCGTAACTGAACATAACCACTCGCTACCTTTCCTTGATGTTTTAGTTCAAAAGTATGACAATAACACCATCTCTCTTGATTTATACAAAAAAGCCACTCACACCAACAAATATTTAAATTACCATTCCAAACACTCCAAATCACAAAAAATCAGTGTAATGAAAACCTTAATTAACAGAGCACAAAATATACCTTGTACCCCCCAGAACAAACAAAATCAATTACAAAACACTAAACAGATTCTTTTATAATTTGCTTATCCAGAACATCTAATCGACCATCATATTCAAAAGTCCGCCCATATCAGGCACAACACTATCGGCAGTTAAAGAAACCATGAAAAAACGAAAAAGTCATTACCCTTCCATATAGGTATTCACTGAAACCATAACACGAAAATTACAAAATACGACCTCACCATCATTGACAAGCCGGTATACAAATTAAAAAAAAACACTTGACTAAAACAAAAGACTAGACTGACAAATCAGAAATGCACGACGTAATATACAAAACCAACTGTACTGACTGCGAACAAACGTACATAGGACAAACAAGCCAACTTTTAAAACAACGATTTTCCCAGCAAAAAACTCAATCAAAATTTCAGAAACAGACAACAGCGCCATTGCTGAACACTGCTACCTGCTTGATCATTTCAACATTGACTTTCCTGGGAGCGAAATTATTGATATAGAAAAAGACTATCACAAAAGACTGACTTTAGTCAGTCTTTTGTGATAGTCAGTGTACCATCACCCAACACCCCAATAACATGAACAGAATAACGGACGCTATGAAATTTCCTCAAATTTACTGAAAAGCAGACAAGAAATGACTCTTTTACATTTAACTCTTAACATTGACAATAAAATTGAACATCATTGTAAACAAGCACTGAGGACGGAACAGATTCGTTCCGAAAATGTTTCAATTAAAAAAATATTTCAATTAAAGTTCTTGTAAAGTGTTTATTATTATTTGTTCTTGTTTGTTCAATGTCTCGGCACCAATGTCCTTAGACTGGTAGCTCTCACACAGCCAAGTGTTGTGAATATATTTCGTGTTGGTGTGTGTCCATTAACATCTGATGATAATAATAAGTAAAAGGCAGCAAAGTTTGATAGTCAGCTAACTCTTACAGTAGAAAAAAAGGGGTTCAACTGCCCTTCATATCTAGGTTTTGAGAATGTCCGTCCTGATGANTGATAATTTATCTTCATTCACTAAGTAGTGTTTGTTCATTATTGCGAATTGACCCATAAGGTGTTGATACCACTTGGAACATTTCACATCATGTATGCAGCGAGTCTTTGATCGTTCTAAATGTGTACGTTGTGATTATACAAAAGTTAAATTTGTACAACATTTAGACGTGAATTAAAATTTAACAACACTCACTGCAATATTTCCAATTGTGTACACATTATTTTACGCTCAAGAAATAAATAACACTAATAAAAATAGGACAATCACGCTTGTCATCGGGCTTTTCGATCTATTTTTGAAATGTATTCAAATCAAACTGTTGCCATTACAAAGTGACGTGGTGTTTAGTGGACTATCAACACATATTGTCATTATACTTTCATTAAGATATGGTTTAGAACTTAAAACCTTCTATGTTAAGGTATGAACGTAGAAGGCTTCCTGGAGCGGGACGCTAAATGAATAATTTATTTCATCTATATTTAAAAAAAACACTACAGGGCTTGTGTCGCTTGAAGAGAGTTACACTTAAGCCTCCTCAAACGTCTCCACGAAATCAACCCCAAAATTAGAACATAAAATCAAACGAGCTGAATCAAAATTTGTCCAATCCTCTACGCTTAGTATTTGCGGTCATTTACTTCCCGTTTGCAAGTAAAAATGTCTCGTTAGTGCTGAAAGGTGTTACTAGCCTTCAAGTCACATCGTTTACTCGTAACAAGTATTTTGTTCGAACAGTTTAAGAGGGTTTTTAAATACATATCAGCACCTTCTGGGTCATTTAAATTGATGTAAAACATTGGTTAACACTTTAAATCAAATACGCTAAATCGCATGTTCTTAATGCGCTATTACAGTATTCCATCCAAGAAGTGAGCGGCAAAATTCCATCATCTTCAAGTGTTGTTGCAACCCTGCTGGGGGCTTCTATTAGACCTTTGCTGTCATAAAGGTGGAATCACAAAACCATAAACTCAGGTAAATAAGTTGAATTAGCTATTAGTATATCGCTCTTTAGCAGAAAACAGTTATGGAGTACATTCGGCATTTTGGTCCTGACTTCAAAACTATCGACATACGCTTCACGAAAATCTTTAAAGCAAAATACACTTTGCGATGCACACTCCGACACTTATTGCTGTCGAGGTGTCACAGTACCGTGCGTTTATAAACCCGACTGTTCAACGTATCAAATATTCTACAACATTCAGTAACAAGGAAAGGTTTTCAGCACACTTAAGACGTGCGTACTAGTCCATACCAGTGTAATATACTACGTCTAATTACAAACAATCTTTTAAAAAAATGTTTGGTTCTGGCAGAACTTTCAATCATCCCTAAACGTCGTTGTGACGAGAAGAGGATCTCTCATTAGATTATCAAAGTCAAAACGGTGGGGTCTTAAACTCTAGTAATGGAATCAAACGAACTAAGTATTTTGTGTGAGGGTCCTAAATTAATAATTCACTTCATCTACTGGTGTCATTACAACACAAAGTGAAATATCGACACCTAAAGGGTTATTTAACTCTTAAAGTTCTTAATGNCTACCAAAAGAAGTATATAACTTCTGACGTAAATACGAGTTCTTTAGCCTGGAAATATAAATTAATGGGTGTTTTCGTTGTCTTACTCTCCTTTAAAACTGAAGATCCCGGATCTCCTAGATGTAAGTATAAATAATTATTATATGAGTTTACCTTTGTAATATTCCACACCAAGTTATGTTCTAGGTGTTTTCCATGAATGGACGTTAAACGTCAGACCCTCTCAATAAGTGTTCAATGTAAAAGAACCCACCACCGGCTCTACCTCACCTAAATGCTACTTTCAATCAAATTGCGTTGTAACTTCTACGGCTTTAGGGAATTCCAGTCAGAGGCCTTTTAGGAACGTTATGTTTCAAACTATACTTAAAACTGAGACTTGGATTACATAATGTGTCACGTGGCTTCTTAGCTTTCACTCTATAATACACAGAGGAATTCATGTCAGCATACTGTATATATTAACAGTTCAGTGGCAGTTGCATTCACAAAGTTAAAGAACCAAAAATGTACATTTGCAACATATATGTCCACAAATCTATAAAAGGTTTAATTACTGTAGTTCTGAAGATGTCAAGCTTATAAAAACAAAATGCAAGTTACAGCACTTTAATTACCACTACCAACATCTGCGTTATACTTTGACTGTTGCCATGTCAACTGTCCAGGTTTGAATCTCTGAGTTGGGTTTCATTGTCTACTGTTTTGTGTGGAAACCCCAAGGTGCTGAACCCCTGTACCTGAAAATCAATTTTGAAAAAAAATTAAGTCTCTACAAAACTAAAACATGATCACTCACAGCAAATGTACATTTCCTTACAATGCCGGGTTCGAATTTTAAGAGGTTGCAATATTGTGGATACCAGTAAGTGCACATGTTTTTACAGTAAGGGGTTCGAGCTCTGCTGGTCAACTGAGACACGCGCTTTAAACTATAATTACGTGGTACGGAGTTCGAATCCCACCTTAACACTTTTACAAGTATTGTTCAAAGGTATTAAACTATCTCTCACCTATGCACCAACACATACTAAAAAAAATATGAAACTAAATCTCACCTGTAGAACTACATAGAGCAAGGGCCTTAGGGCCCTATTAAATCTCACTCATACAAGGTATATCACCTCACTCTCATAATCCACACGATAACCTACTTAGGTTTTTGATAGACTTTAACAGAACCAGGTTTTTCCACTCTAAAGCGAAACCGTCAGCATCTATTTGTGGGTCCCGACACACACTAACCCCCTGTCATATATGATTAATAGTGGTTTTAGTTTTTCCCTAAATATACTGTATTTACCAGATTCTATCTTTAACTAATTTTGTGACAGTGAATGTAAAGATAAAAGACAGACGTCTTCGCTTAATAACATTTCTTACGTCTTTTATAGTCGGTTGGATTGATTTCTATTAAAGTCGCTAAAACTGAGCACTGATTGCTCCTAAAGAATGATACAATCACTGCTGGCTTAACAGATTTTATGGCGCTCTGTATTGTAAAACAAATAGACATGCTTTTATATTGCATACGTGCGGTAAAGGTAAAAAACGAATCTGTATCTTGGAGACATTTGGATGGCTGCCAACAAAACCAGTGACACGTCCAAAAATTCTCTACACAAATACATTTTCTTTGGAATTTTGGGTAGTCGCTTTATTACTGTGTTTAACGTCAGAGTTGTATAAGCTCTATTTTCACGTTCCTTTCTTGGGCTGCAACTTTAATTTGTTGGAATATGCGACTTTATCGGATAAAGAGTGATCGTGGTTTAACAACTTTGGAAGCAACATTTCTAACTTTGGGCTTTACTCGTAATCCGTGTTTGATTTACTTCGGCTAGCAATCAAAGAAGAGTAGCGGAAATATGTGTTTTCTTTGATAGGAAAGGAAACCTTCAGTAGCAGCTTAAACACATCTCCTTCCACTTATACAGGGTGTTTAAAAACTTTGTACCAAAAATTAGAGAGTTCTTTGGACCCAATATTGTATTTTTTTAGACGTCTCAGACCAATGGTTTAGTCGCAATTAAGTGACTAAATTGGCCAATCACGAGACGAGTTGCCCACCCGTCAGAATTGCCATTTATGTCATTGTAGTTGTTTATGGAATTTCAACATATGCTCCGCCAAAAGGCACTCTACTCTACTAAACTTTCATGGCCTAATGGTCGAAGTGGTTCAGGTCTAGTGCATTAAGTCTCCGGTTCGAGTCTTATCTCCAGCACCTAATTTATGTATTTAATTTTCCAATGATTTCTTTCACACCTTTATTTTAACATAAAACAATAGTTAAAAAGTAGTTTTTGTTTGCAATGAAACAAAAACAATACATTTGGAGCTATGTGATGCAAAATATTTATTGTTTACTTTTTAGTGGACATAAAAGCGGGTTAAAAATGTGTATACCGTGAATTACAGGGTGAAAAATAAAACGAAAATGTGAAATAACATTTTTAGATTTGAGGCTTTCTTGTCGTGAAAAACGAAATTTCGTAAGCCTTTAGTGTGACGTCATTCATTGAGTCGTAAACTGCATGTAGTTCATTGTATTGAAGGTCAGATTGTCTGCATACGATCTCTCACAAATAATAGAATGTTTTCGTGGTGTAACGGTTACTGACGAGACTATCATGCAGAGTATTAGCGTTCTAGCCTAACAGCGGTAATTCTTTTTTTGACACATAGAGTTCACCTATTCTTGTTGTGAATTAAAAGGTACAATCGTTGTGTTTGTGAAACACATGCTAAACATGAGATATTTGTGTATGTATTTTGATTACTTATCTTAAAATTTATTCATTTCGTCATGTCTAAAAATAGTCATCAGTGCTCTTGATAATTATTACTGTTCTTTGCAGGACATTTGCGCTCCAGGTAAATGCAAGTCCCACTACTGTTTGGAACACGTTGAAAGAACAAAAATTAAAGTCTTGCCACGTACAACGTGTACAGGAAGTTTTCCTACGTACATTTTGTCAGTGGTTAAAGGATCGTTGTAGTGAAGACGGTACATTCATTGAAAGAATTCTTGTGACTGATGAAAACTGTTTCACACGTGACGTAATATTTAATGTGCATAATAATCATGTATGGGCGGAGGAAAATCCTCAGATAAAACTGATAAACATCATCAGCGTTAGTTGAAATTAAACGTATGGTCTGGTATGGTAGGGAACCAATTGATAGGGCCTCACGTTCTACCAGAGCGGCTCGATGGTGCTGTCTACTTGCAGTAGAAGCCTCCACCCCTCTGTGACAACAAATGCATATTAATGAGCTGCCACCTTACCTCAGGCTCTTGTCCTCTAATTGGTCCACCCATATCACGTGAGGGGTGACGTCATCAGGCCTTGAGGGCCTTGAGATCGGGTGTAGATGGGGTAAGGGTGAGGAGGGATATTAGAAGGGAAGGGATGGTGTGCAGAGAGGTAGGACGGTGGTGTAAGGTACATATTCATGAATTGCCGCGCCGCACCACGCCACCTGTGCTGCCCGTTCCGCCTATGTTGGGCGCGGCGTGGCGCGGGGCGGTGTGGCATGGCAGACCCTAAAGGTGGCATGGTGTGGAGAATGAGAATATTTCTAAGGAGAGGATGGAATGAGCGTCTAACTCTGAAGAAGGCATGGATCAAAATGAAAGGTGTGTTAGCTTTGGTGCTTGTCTGGTTGAGAGGATGTGATTAAATATACCAAGGCTTTATGGAAGTGCATTGTAAATGGTTTGGCGCAGCTGTTCGAGTCAAAATGCGAGATTTTTTGTGGAGACAAGTATTATGAGTAATGGGGGAGAGACTAATTAAATCTACCAAGGGTTTATGGACGTGTATGAAATGGCTGCTCACTGTTAGTCGTTTGCATACAAACTGCTCGATTAAATTGTTTTTAGGTTGGGGTCAAAATGCGAGATTTTTTGTGGAGACAAGTATTACGAGTAATGCGGGAGAGGCTGCGATTAAATATACCAAGGGTTTATAGGCGTGTATGAAATGGCTGTACACTGTTAGTCGTTTGCATACAAACTGCTCGATTAAATTGGGTTTTCTTTTGTGTTGGAGTCAAAATGTGAATTCCAGTGAAATCATTTTCACGTTGGGGATAGGGTAGCCTTCAGGACTGGTTTGGAGAAAGACGCGGCCTAAGGCAGGATGGCTACAACCAATCACGTGGAGGGAAGGAGCTGTGAAGAATACACGTAAATAGACCAAAATGCGAACATGACATGCCATTAACGGATCTGATGCATGAGCGAATGGTATAAAATTTTACGTTTAAGCGCAGCTAAAATGGAACATGCAGAAAAGGTGGGTAATAAAATATACATTAATAAATTTTAAATAATGTATAGTGCTGGTGTAGAGAATAATAATTTGCTTGTTGTGTTGTAGAGTGAAAGCCCTAGGGCAGATATATTGGATATACTGTCAGAGGTGGTCCGGAATGAATTACCAACAGCTCCATTGCAGCGAGTGGAACCTTATGTACCCCTAAGTATGGGTAAGTAAGTAAGTAGTGTGAGTAAGTTTTTTATTTGTTCTCTTAGATACATAAAATACAAAATTTTTACAATTATTATAACATTCTGATACCCAAGAAAAACAAATAAGGACACATATAAGCTCATAAAGCTTAACTTAATGATGTGCCCTGAAATGAGTCAGCCAGATCCTTGTACATAGTACATTAAAAAGAATCCCGACTCTCGGCAAAAAAAAAGAAAGAAATGTCATGCAATAATACAGTACATAATAAACACAATTTCTTATATAACAAAGTGTATTTCTATATTTATTAAAAAAACAATTTAAATATATGAACTTCTGTTTTTACTGAATATACCTATTAAACTAAAAAAGAAATTAAAAATGAATAAATACATTTTATTCTGATTCCAACAAGTATTTTTTACCCGTTTTTTAAAAAGTACCAATATTGTAACATGGTTTTAGGTTTAATGGAATCTTATTCCAGTAGTTTTTCATATTATATGCAACTGATTTTTGACCAAATGAAGCGTTACATTTCATAGGTTTTATTATACTTTTTTTATTAAATCTTACATTTTCATCTATACGTTGTTTTTTCGCTTCTTCACTGTAAGCAACATATGCTCTTTGATATATATTACATTCATATAATTGGTAAATATTTAGAATTTTTATTTCCTTGAATCTGTTAGTAACTGGATGGCTATATGGTACTTTAAAGTAAATTCGAACGAAGCGTTTTTGCAATTTTAGTAAATTGTTTAAACACTCCTTTATGCCATTACTCCAACATTCGATACCGTATCTTAGATGAGATTCCACTAAAGCATAGTACATTGTTAATGTTGCTTCTTTATTTATCAGATGTCTTATACGACCTATTTGTCCTGTTACACGGGAGCATTTCAATATATTCGTAGATATATGAGTTTTCCAATTCATATNTTTATGAAACTGTATTCCTAAAGATTTAACTTCGTCAGTCTTTGTTATGTTACTATCGTTTATCGTTAGATTAATTTCTTTGTCATCTATTAGAAGATATTTGGAATGATGGAAGATTGTATAAACTGATTTTTCTTTATATAATGTGAAACCAATCGCAGAGAGAATCCAAAGCTTTTTGTGCGTTATTCTGTAGTACATTTAGGTTATATGCAAAATTGAGGTATGATGAATTGTCCGCATACAGTAGAAGTGAACCGTTATAATTGTAGTCGAAAATGCCATTTATAAATAATAAAAAAGTGTAACGGATATAGATGAGCCTTGTGGAGATCCAATATTAACCACGTAGGGTTTAGATACAATATCATTAATGCTTGCAACGTTGGTACGGTCTTTTAAATAAGATTTGGGAAGCTTATTGCATTTACCTCTAAAACCATGCCTAGCAAGTTTTTTACAGAGAAGGCTATTATTAACAGAATCGAATGCTTTCTTAACATCCAGGAATATACCACAACATAACTTTGAAGAGTCAATATTTGGTTTGTGAAGTTAACTAACAAATCATTAGTTGATTTTGCTGCCTG
>KZ887560.1:12824-24382 GCA_003456935.1 Machilis hrabei
TTGTTGTTTTCTCTTCAAATAGCAGAAAAACTTAGCAAAACACCTTTTTACAGCATCCAACAGTCAATTTGTATTTATCATACCACGATGATTGCTAAGGACTATTATTGTCTGTTTAATGTTCAAATATGGTGTTGGTCTTTTACTTTTTAAAAATCACCGTTTCTCCAATGTGTTATCTGGCTGACCTTCCCTACGGTCTCGTCCGTCATTTCATTACACTCGTTCTTACGTCGGGCAACATTATGTACTTTGCTTTATGAAAATATTAACAAAATTGTTTTAAATGAATAATAATATTTATTATTGACTAAACATAATATACGCTTTCACATGCAAAAAAACACGACTCTCCCTTTTTAAGTAGGAAACGCTCAGTGTACCAGCGTTTCCCACACTGTTACTTTGTCCACTAACAACTAAATTCAGCTGCTANAGCCTACTTCTATTAATGCATATTATAAACTAAAGGAATTTGTAGCTTAAATGTCTAAAAGTATGTAAAAATGAAACAATACTTTGCCACATTCAATCAATTAAGTTGTCAAAAAGGGTGTTTTTTTTTTCTAAAAAACCAGTGGGGACACCTGGGCTGGGTCCAATCGAGCCAACCCTGGCAATAATGCACTGAAAGTGGAGGATATGGGAATCTGGATTAATTTTTGGAAACGCAAAGCTCGCTCACGTGGCCTCAGACAGGGAACACTGAAAACAAAGATTTTAGTCTGTAAGAAGACACAGAAGGGAGTGAAAGATTAGGTATGCTGACAACGTTGTCAAAAAGTTGTACGAGGACGACTTGCTGTAGAATAGTGGATTCCGTTTGTGTTACTACGGTAATACCTGGGTTTTCTTATGGAGTTCCATTACTAATAATTTTTCAAAGTTTGTACTGATAATACTTTTAAGAACTGATACANCACTTTTACTTTGTTTACATCCTCGTTTTTAGCTAAAACATAGCTTAGGTACCATTTGCCACCATAGACTGCAACCACATATCCACTGATGTCACCGAAGCCCAACCTCTTTGCATAAGTTGCTACAGGAAAGATGGTTGATGTGGGTGCAGAAGAAAATGATTTGATGGTTACTTTTGTTCTACACTTAGTTGGTAAAAATGCATGGAGCTTTTGCATACCTGGGATAGCTACAGTTTTCCTGTACCGGTGTGCCAATTGCTCTTCAGTTTGAATGTACTCTTCATGGTTTACATATGTGAAGTCTATGTTGGAAATATTCTGAGTTGCCCATTCGAAGAGTTGTTTTGGAGTCTGTATTTGGTCTTCATAAGGCCTCTGCAGGCTTGCTCTGGCTGCCAGTCTTTTTACTGTGCCCTCCTCCCCATCACATGGGCCCTTTCCATGTGCTGTGGGTGAAAAATGCCATTCGGCTTCGACCCCAAAATCATTAACGTGAAGGCACAGGTTAAAAAAGTTATCTTTATTCTTGTATTGGGCTGCTGACCCACCTGAAAAATAGTAGGCCTATATTTTTTTGGAAATGTTTCAAACTTTGATTTGAGATACTGCATCAGCTTTGTCTGGAACAGATAGACTGCAATAGTGTTGTGCTCAAGGCAGTCCGATATTATTACGAAACTGAAGTGTTTGATTTTGTCTTCTTTTTTAAAATACACTACAAACGGGTGCACTGTTGCCTGGTTGCTTGTCCAGTGGTAANGGTTTTCTTATGGAGTTCCATTACTAATAATTTTTCAAAGTTTGTACTGATAATACTTTTAAGAACTGATACATGTATTGTGTTACTGTTTATAATAGTTTAATTANAACATTATGTTTCAACAATTGAAAATTCTCTTCAAGAGATGTTCAAATTATAAGTGTAACATGAATAACTGAACTGATAAAAACCATCTTCAGGTGGGGGAGTTAAAATACATTGACAATGAAAATAATTGAAAAATTAAATTAACTAGGTTAAAGCAGAGGCTTCTTATTTTGTTTAACAGCAATGGCTGTAAATGAAATGGATTTAACTTAAGATATTCCTTCCACAAAAGCACATCCANGTTCTTTTTAAAACTCAAAATCCATTCTATCAAAGAAAAATTTAAGTTTCGTTTTCAAGTATGGCTTATAAAATTAAAACACACCATGTTCCAGAATTATGACAGGTTGACTGAATCAGTAAGTTTCTGCATTAGGGAATCCCATTACAAAACAACTGNTAACTTTTCTTATGCTCCAACATTCAGGCAGAAGAGTGAGTACCATCACTTTTTGGTTTCTACTAGTGCAGCTTTCATACACATGTTTTAAAATATCATCTTCTGAATCACTGTCTTCAATAGAAGAACTGGCATTGACCAGGAATTTCCTCTTGACTGCCACATTGATCCTTTTGGCCTTCTCACTGGAGTACCTTATGGTTTCTGCCTTTTTCCTATTTATTGGTGACTCTCCAACCTCTAAGAGAGTACTGTTGAGTGACTGAAATGCGAGTGCAAAATGGCAAATCATGCATATCACTTTCAATATCACCTTGATGGTCTCTGAGGCTGGTCCCTGGTAAATTATCTCTCAGACTTTCACTTTTCAACTTTGTTAGTTCTTTTCTACAGCTGTCACACACTTTTGCAATTTCTGGTGTTCCTGGGATCAACAAGCACATCCACTGAGACACAGTTCTCAACCCCTTTTTCACATGGGAGTGAGTAGGTTTTTAAATGTGTTAGAACAGTTTAAAGTTGCTCTCTTGTCACTGGGATCCATTTTAGAGGGATCATAGGGGGTACAAATAACTGGAAAAGCCCATTATGCCTAATAATCTAAAAACACTGTACTGTACATACAGTTATATACACACTGCATTACTTCAACCACCTTTTTTTTTAACAATAACTTGAATTACAATAAACTTCACTTGAACTAGCTCTCTACCAACAGCTAAGGTGCTAGACTGGCTGTAAATTACCACGAGCATGATGGAACATGATGCAATCAGGCATCAATTGGCCAGCAATTTTGAAACTAACCAATCAGCTTCCTCCAATCTCAGATTGTTGTTTACTGTATCTTATAATCTAGGGAAACATTTTAAAAAATCTGTTTTGCATTTTTTTCACTTTTTAGTAGTGTTAAAGAGATAAAATTAAGAATTAAACGATAAAATTGTAAGTATATAATTATATATTATGATAGATTTGGCATTTTCCCTCTAATCATGAGTACATTACACCTCCTGTATCTCATGATCCCATACAGATCCCAAAATAAGAATTTGGCTGCTGTTACATGATAGTAGTATAAATTTATTTCGAAAATTTTTTTCAAAACTTTAAAATTGTCACTTTTTGAGAAATTCAACTTTGAAAATTTCAGATAGATTTTGTAAAACAAATGTTATTACAAACCCTGTCATGATGTATATTATATACAAGCCCTGGAAAAGAGCTTTAAAATGAGCCCAAGCCCAGGTCTGTATCTCAACTGGTTGCTGTTGTACAGCCGTTTTAAGACTTACATACGTGGCAATTTTTGGTAAAAAAAATGTAAAATTTAATAATCAATAAGTTTTGAACCNTGTCAGTGATTGACTTCATTTTGCTGTTTTCAACCATAAGTTTAACATTTTGGTGAGTGGTACACACACAAACTGTGTGGGTGCCACTCTGACCAATCAGAACAGTGTTTAGACCTAAGTTTTGCAAATTTAGAGAACCCCAACTTGATGGCTGGAAACTTTTCCGGAAGCATTTGTATACCTCCTTTAAATTACTCAGCATCAATCGCTTGGAAACTTTTACTTTAGCACCTGTGCTGTCTTTCACTGACATACAGTCCTTAATCCCAGGCATCTGCCTACTAATTTCATCACTTTTATAAAACCTTTTGACAATATCAACAGTTTCCATTGGCAGATTTTTCCCAGGTTTTAGTTCTAGAGTAGACAAGGGCCCTTTCAGTTTCAATAGTTTCTTGGCTTGTCTTACTAAGTACGAGGGCGAATCAGAAAGTCTTTGCCCCTATTTTTTTAGCCAAATTACGGCTGTAAATGCGAAGTCAACATATCCATTCTCAGCGGTGGACGTTTCTTGGACCGGCCCGGCCTTATCTGCCGGTANGTGGGTGAAAAATGCCATTCGGCTTTGACCCCAAAATCATTAACGTGAAGGCACAGGTTAAAAAAGTTCTTTTTATTCTTGTATTGGGCTGCTGACTCACCTGAAAAATAGTATATTTTTGGGGGAAATATTTCAAACTTTGATTTGAGATACTGCATCAGCTTTGTCTGGAACAGATAGACTGCAGTAGAGTTGTGCTCAAGGCAGTCCGATATTATTACAAAACTGAAGTGTTTGATTTTGTCTTCTTTTTTAAAATACACTACAAACGGGTGCACTGTTGCCTGGTTGCTTGTACAGTGGTAAGATTACGCTTCATCCTGCAATACGAATGAATAATTCTCAGAAAAGTCACAATGAACAGCCACCTCAGAATCTAAGAGATTTTCCTTAGTGTCACTCATAAAATAACTTTGTTGTTTTGCTATGAAGTCAAGACGAATCAGAACAGAAAGTTTCTTACAAAAAAGTTCAACAAAGTCATATACCAATTTTTTCCAAATTACACCGATCCACTGGCGGAAAGTAATGGTCTCAATTGCATTTTCTTCAAACCCTCTTTCCAGAATCGTCCGGATTCCTTCCGTTCCTGGGCGTGACGTACAATTAGAAAAAAAAACCAGTTGATTGATGGTGGGTTACAGACCATCATTTGTCCAGTCCTGGTATGTTTTTATCTGGTTGTCAGTGATTGACTTCATTTTGCTGTTTTCAACCATAAGTTTAACATTTTGGTGAGTGGTACACATACAAACTGTGTGGGTGCCACTCTGACCAGCCAGAANGGCGTACGAGCAACGAAGTGTGATTCGTTTTCTATGGAGCAAGGGACGAACGCCCATCGAAATCCACAGGGAAATGCAGCCTATGTATGGGGAACAGTGTCTCGCTTTGAGAAGTGTGAGTTTGCAAAAGGCCGTGAAGACTTGAATGGCAATGAGCGTTCAGGGAGGCCGCGTTCGTCGCTGACTGAGGACAACATTTCCTGTGTGGATGTAATGGTGAAAGCGGATCGGCGTGTGCACCTCGAGGACATTGCCCGGGAGTGTTTGCGACATCGTTCACGGGTCCTTAGGGTACCGGAAGGTTTCATGTCGGTGGGTGTCTAAGCAGTTGGATGACATGATGAAAGGCAAGCGAATGATTGTTTCACTGAATCATCTGCAACGGTATGCCGAGGAGAGTGAAAGTTTCCTGGACCGCATTGTTACTGTCGATGAAACATGGATACTGCATTTCACACCGGAATCGAAGCAGCAGAGCNACCACTAATATCTGATATTTTTTCATATGTCCACGAAACCTGCAAGTATGCCAAAAACCATAAAAATCGGAGAGGTCAAGTCCAATTTTTACTTAAAATTGTGTTGATTTGACATGGAATGACCCATACACAAATCATATGCAACCTTCTAAAATACAAAACTTCACAATGGTATTATTTGGTCTAAATTTGTTAGTTAATATATCAAAACAATATTTTAATTTATTTACCCACGAAGTTAGACCAACCACTAAAGGTTTCACATTATTATAAAAAATTACCTACACTACTGTTATCACTTTTTATCTTTTATAGGAAGAACTAATATTAAAATGTTGAGAAATAACAACGGACTGCTTAGAATTATATGCTGCAGCACATTTAGTAATACAAGTTAGATAAACAGTATGTGGGATGGCATCATTGTTCACATTTAAATACATTACCTGTTACCAGTGAATAGGTCTCAATATTTACAACTATGTCCTTATACACTGAATGCAACTCTTAAAGCTTATTTGTTCTGTTCTGCATGCTGTGTGATGGGTAAGTGCGTGTTGTTTTTTCTACACCGACACTTTGATAAACCAAACGAGAAAACTGACTCACCGATTTTGCTGTAAATTTTTTTAGGCGTTCTAGGGCCCAAAAGAACATATACGTGTCCCGGCATNTTATTGAATGGGCTCCGGTTTTAATTAACAATGCTTATTTGAAAGGACTTTCATTTTACGTGTTACGCTAGACTAATGCTTTTTGTGGAGCGAGACGTTTGGAGTGACAATCATTTAAAGCTTTGGTCGGAGTAGTACCCTATGTTTGGAAGCAAGTTTGTTCACAGCTGTTGTGAGGAAGTTAAAGTATTAACTTCACTTGATATTAACATTCATTGTCAAATGTGCAAAACATGAATTATCCAGAGCCATCTTCAAGCGTTGATTCTTCGAAAAAAGATTGCGTGGAGTTTGCTTTTACATCTGGCTATAACAAAGATGATGTGACTGATGCAGTGAAATATTTGCATGGTATGTTATTTACATACGTGAACACGAAAGATATTATGTTTCTGACACAGTTATATATTTTTTTCAGACACCTTGCTGAATATGGGTATCATTGGAAACTCCACGATCGCTAATATTTCGTCACGAGGTAAAATGACTGGGCAGGAAGCTGATAATCAGTTCGTTCGTATGTTAGATGAATATGCATTTATGGAAGAAGATGAATTATTTCGCGAAAATGAAGCTGGTGTTGGTGCCGATGCATTGAGAGTGTCTGATAATGAAGAGATGGAAGAAGACAACAGCTCATCATCAGAGCAAGATAGTTTGTCTTACATAAAGAAAACCAAAATGGCCAACATTNACAAAATACCTCTTGCTGTAAAAATCAAGGTCATCGATATGACAGATAATCATCCAAAATGGAGCTTGTCTACTCTTCAAAAAGGTGGGTCACATTTATTGCAAAGGAAAAGCCAAATTACTCAATGGAGGAAAGATATCGCATTCGATAAGTATGCAATGATAAACAAATGGACGTATGATCGCTTTGTTGAGGCCCGGCAAAGGAATGAACTGGTAACAACACGGACATTACAGCAATGGGCATTGAGAGCAGCTTCTGAAAATATTTCTGAAAACTTCTGCTTCATAGCATCTCGTGCATGGGTTATTAAATTAAAGCGAAACTTTCGAATTCGGCAGCGCAAGGTAACAAAGTATGTGACGTCAAAGGCTACAGCAGTGTTGGAAGACACTTTAAAATCTGCTGATCTATTTCAGAAACAAACATGAAGCTGAATATTCTGAGATGGAACTGAAAGTAACACTAACTTCCAGTCTCAAAGGACAGATGTTTAATAATTTCCTTACTTTTCAAAATCTAGAAATCACTGTTTGATGCCCAAGATCCGTTTTGGAAGCATTTGTACACAATGTATATACACTCGTGTCCAAAAGTTAAGAATAATGGGAAAAAGGTGGAAATTCAAGTGTTAAATGCAACAGAAAAGCATGAACCCNCATACGGATACTCTACGGAGGTTAACCAATGATTGTACNAGGGCTATTTTTTTTCAACCTCCGATTGCACCGCTAAGTAGCCTGCCAAATGGTAAGAGGCAGACCTGCACAGCTCCCCTACCATAACCTCTGAGACTGCCAAGTCCAACACATCAGTTAGAGCTGAGATGCAAGCCCGTTAATANGGCCGCTATGACTGATTCTCCTGCCAAGTGCGAGTTGCATAGCGTCCTTTGCTTTCTCNATGCAGAAGGGAATAGCGCAGCAGAAATTCATCGCAGAATGAGCCGAGTATACGGTGAAAACTTTATGAGTGATGGTGTCGTGCGAGAGTGGTGTAGAAAATTTAAAGATGGCCGAACTGAAGTTCCCGATGAAGGTGGACAAGGATNCAAGTCTGTCACTAGTGAAGACATTGTTCAGCGAGTTGACCAAGTGGTTCGAGAGTGACGGAGGTTTACCATTGATGAGTTGTGTGTGGATTTTCCTGAAATTTCAAGGTCATCTCTCTATACGATTGTAACGGAACACCTAGGCTACCGAAAACTTTGTGGCCGTTAGGTTCCCAAAATGCTGTCTGAGAACCACAAAACATGGCGGATGGCATGAGCATTAACCTTTCTCATACGTTATAACGATGAGGGAGAAGAGTTTTTGAAATCAATCGTGACAGGAGATGAAACTTGGATTTGTTATGAGTCTTATGACAATCAAGAAACGAAACAACAATCGTAACAGTGGATGCACACAAACTCCCCGAACAAACCCAAAAAGTTTAAACAATCGTTCAGCAACAGGAAGGTCATGGCTACCGTTTTTTGGGACCAAAAAGGTATGTTGCTTGTGGATTTTAGGGAGCCAGGGACTACGATCACTGCAGCTGTGTATTGTCAGACATTATGTCGACTGCGGAAAGCCATGCAGAACAAAAGAAGAGGCATGCTGTCTTCTGGAGTTGTTTTGATTCACGATAACGCACGGCCGCATAGTGCTGCCTTGACCCAACAGCTTCTTGCGCAATTTCGATGGGAAGTTTTCGATCACCCGCCGTACAGCCCAGACCTGGCGCCGAATGACTTTCATCTTTTTCAAGAGTTGAAGACATGGCTGGGAGGACAGCGCTTCCACGCCTACGAAGGGCTTCAAGACGCTGTTGAGACCTATCTCAATGGGCTGGTGGCAACCTTCTATGAAGAGGGTGTTGGAAAACTCGTCCACCGGTATGACAAATGCATCAATCTTCAGGGTGATTATGTCAAAATGTAGGTTAGATTGTACTTAACTTCTGGTAATAAAAAAATTTTGTTATTCACATGTGTCTTTATTTTATGCCCCATCGGAGGTTGAAAAAAAAAAATAGCCCTCGTATACATGGAAATGTTTTTTGGTGACGGAATGAAGTGATGGGAGGGGCCAAACGGGATGGTATAAATACAGTGATGTGAAGGNGCGGCCCATATTCCGGAGTTTTGTGCAATCGTTGANCAAGTGCGTATTGCTATTGTTGTAAACTTATTGATTATGCCTGGAGACGTCAAATCGACTTGTTTTTGAAAGGCAGAATCATTGGAATGTTGGCGATCACAGACAGAAGTTTCTAGAGTAGTGAATGTTGAATAGTGTGTAATTTCTAAAGTGTGGAGATGGTACCAAACCCCTGGAGACGTTCGCAGACAGCCTGTACAAGGGCGACAGAAGGTTACAACTGCTCGACAAGACCGATTGCTGTCCATAACTGCGCGACGTAACCGGAGGATGTCTACCAGCCAGCTATCTGCTGAGCTTGCTATAGCCACGGGAAGAACAATTTCCAGGTCTACAAACTGTTTACAGAAGGCTCAGGGAGAGTGGCCTGTATGCCAGACGTCCAGCTTTTTGCTGCCGTTGACCCGTGCACATAAGGGAGCCCGTTTGNGATGGAGTCTGGAACATCGGGACTGGACAGAAAGACAATGGAACGATGAGATATTCTCCTATGAATCACGCTTCAGTTTGCAGAGTGATTCTTGTCGCAGCATCATCTGGAGAGAACGTGATGGACGCACAGACCTTCACATTTTCGGAAAAGGGTCTGTTAATGGAACAAGGTACAGAGATGAGGTTCTGGAAACTCATATTTATCTTTTCCGATGTGCTACGGGTCCACCATTCTTATTCATGGACGATAACACGGGTTCACACCGTTCTCTGCTGGTCGAGGCATTTCTTGAAAGCGAAGATATTCAACGCATGCAATGGCCAGCAAGATCCCCGGACTTGAACCCCATTGAGCATGTGTGGGATGCTATTGGATGCAAGATTTCAGCTTGTTAGCCTGCATGCACCCAGGGACATTGCTGGGCTTCAAACTGCTCTTCTGCAGGAGTGGAAGAATCCATCACCAAATTTGTTCCAGACCCTCATTGCAGCATNAAGCATCGCTGTGATGCTTGTATTGAAGCAAGGGGTGACCACACNCCTTATTAACCAACTGTAGCAGGTTTGTTTACACTTNCTTCGCTTACCTTCTGTTTTCTTCATTTTATATCTTTTGCATTAGCTATGCACTACAATTTTTGGGGTGTTCTTCACTACTTCCCTTTATTTGTAATACCTATCTAACTAAGTATACCACACTTTGAATCATCCTGCCATTTATTTCATAGCATATCCACAGAATTAGCCATTATCTTAACTTTTGGGCATGAGTGTAGCCTCTCTGTAACTACAGGAATCACAACATTTCTGTTTTTATTGTTTGTAATGCTCAAAATGTAAATTGGAGCTTCATACTTTTTGGTCTTACACAACTGAAAAAATAAAAACACAATTAGCCTCACTAATTAAAAGCCAGCGCTAAGAACAAAGAAACAATAATACTTTTTAGGAAAAAATATAATTCGCCATCCTTGTAGTCACTGCATACTTCCTAAGTAGGNTAACTCACCTTAATAACAAGCATGTCAATCACTCGAATGTCTGTGACATTCTTTTGTTTTTCAAACTCGTCTCTCAGCTTGGCTCTGCATTGTTCAATACTTCGTGGGATATCATAGTCCATTACTGAAACCAAGAAAATGAAAACAATATAGAAGTGCATGCCAAAACTAACTCTAATAATAGTATGTACAGTACAGATACAAGGTTATACTTTAGAAATCAGTTTTCTGAGTAGTTTGATTACCATCTAAATTTGTCTACAATATTTGATCTACACAGGTTGTTAATTCTATTTGGTATTCTTCTACAGAATAGAGGCTTTATTGTAGTAGAAGATTTTATATTTTATTTTTATCAATATCGTAGTTTAAGTTTGTTTTATTTCTGTGGGCAATAAGTTATAACGTGTAGTAAGTCCTGAGTACTACGGTCCTCTTGTGAGAGTTTAAGGTTGAGTCGAACTCGAATATGGTGTAGGTTGTTCTTCTGTCTTGTGAGTGTATTCTATCATTAGGTGTGTACAGTTCTGTTTTCATGTGCATACATTGGCAATCTATGTGTTGGTATCTGATATTTTCTGAATAAAGGTTAACAATATTGTGTCCCTCTATTGTTCTTTTGAATCTTAAATATTGTTTTGCTATCTGTGCTCTTTCCCCAACAAAGTATAGCATATAGCCAATAGCTATAAATGTACCTGCAANCATTCTTAAATTTGAACGCAATTTTGTTGTTATGAAACAGTTTCTGGTCGTATTTTGTAGAAATAAATAAAATTAAGCGACTTCTACGTTAAGCTTTAGTAACCGTGCAAGACACCAGAGTAGAATAGCAGAAATGCCTCAGCTCTCCGGGTAAGAGAGCCATGGTTTTGTCAACTTGTCAAGCTGAAATAGTTTTCTGCCTTCTATTACAAGGAAGATACATTCAAACATAAATTCTGAGGATTTAAATACATAAGTGACGTTCTGTAATCCTTTGTGTTTCACGGACTAACTTTGCAAGCTGTAAATCTCTCCTAAGCTAAATAAGAGATAAAAGCAAGGATAGTGGGTATCCATGGCAAGCTTTTGCCTTTAGTCTGAAAAGAATGGGTTTGGTTCCAAATAAGTGATTTTGAACACCTTCAAACACTCCCAAATTGTCAATGTCCCTTGACTAGCGAGATTCAGCGTAATTTCAACAGCGGAGGAGAGTGTTGATGTTGGGCGTCTCTCATCTTAGAGGCCAACATTTATTGGAACAGTAGGACTACACAGAG
>KZ887570.1:3618-14535 GCA_003456935.1 Machilis hrabei
ATAGTCATAAATCAGTTATGACAGGTCATCAATCAATTATGGCAGGTCATCAATCAGTTATGAATGGTCATCAATCAGTTATGACAACTTTTAGGACGAGTAGCTGCTACATCTTCTGTCAAGTGTAAATTCTATATAAATAAATTGTTGAATTTGCAGTTTCTAATCTATTGTTACGTGGATGTGGAATTGTTTCAAGGAAACATACTCTTTTCAGAAAGAATGTGCTTTAAGGTAAACCATTATTCCCTTGGGTAAAAATTAAAGTAAAAATGTGGGTAATGAGATATTGTGTTAGGAGCATCAAAATAAGGCAGTAGAATGAATTTTATAACAAGCTATTTATATACATAGATACACTTTCATAAATGTCTGCATTAGGAATATCTTTATGCCAGAGGATAATGTGCTTTTAACAGTAATTAGCACATGTGCATGGTTACAGTAATATTGTAAATTAGTGTGTTTTTTTTACTATTATTTTTATTTTCTTCTATCAATAACATACAGTATCAGCTACCTGATGGAATTTTTTGCTCACATTTTTTTACTTACATTTTCAGTAGTGGTTTATTATTTTGTGACTTTAAGAAGTGCATGCCATTTGAGCTTTGTAATCACTGCAGGCCTCTCAGTTATCCTATATTTCAAGAGAAGTATTTTTTTCTATATTTCTTCTGTATTTCTATTTTGTCATGTNTTTTTATTTTGTGCACCATGAAATGGATAATAAATTATTGTAAAAAAACATGTCACTTTTTGTGTATTCAAGTTTTCTTCAAATACTCCTTAGTAGTGTTTCAGAATAATGGGGTATGCTACAGGTGTTGATGTGAAATATGTCTGTTTAAGCAGTTAACATTAGTTTGTTAATGATGTCCATTTCAATATTAGGAGGCTCCAGTGAACCCAGGGGTCAAAATATTTTTTGTCATCAGAAATTTCCCTCAAAATACACTGAAGAGCAATTGAATTAGATATACCTGCCATGTTAGCGAAACGGCGCTGTGGTCGCCCCGGCGATTTCAATAGTACAATGTGGCACGTGACCGAGATGATGTCAGGCCTTGTACCGACTGTCTGAGTAACAGTCGAGCACAGGATGGGTAAGACTCGGGATCACAGCACCTTTGATCGTGGCCAGATTGTCGTGAAGACACTGAGCTTTCCAAGGGCCACCATGTCAAGAGTGTACCATGAGTACGTGGATTCTGGAAAAACCGCCGCTGCCAGTTTCAACTGCCATGGCGTACAATGTGTGGATGATGGGTCGCTGTCGGCTAGCTCGGATAGTAACATCGGATAGATGGGCCGTATTGCATCAGATCACTCGTTAATTCAATGCTGGACAACAACGGTTTGTGAGCAACCATACCATCAATCATACCATCCAGAACCATCTCGCTATGGGTTACAGAAGCCACCATCCCACTAGGGTACCCCTGCTCACCGTACGTCACAAGACACAACGGTCAACATGGGTGCAGGAACACTGCTATTGGACCCACGAAAACTGTAAAAAGGTCGCCTGGACCGATGAGTCGAGGTACAAGTTGGTACATGCTGATGGCAAAGTACAAGTGTGTTGCTTATCACATGAGGCATTGGATCCCTCATGCCAGCAGGGTGCACGCCATGGACCCTGCTCCGACTGATCTCTGTACATTGTGGGAGGCTGTGCAGCGATCATGGATCAGTATGGCTCCCCAACGCTTCCGGTGTCTTGTGGAGCCCATGCCATGCCGCATTGCCACAGTCTTCAGAGCGAGAGGGGGTGCTACCCGCTACTAGGTAGGTATCTCTAATTCAATTGCTCTTCAGTGTATATAGTCATAAGAGACTTAGCTGTGTTTCAAAGTGGGTATATTTAATGATGTGGTGGACTTTTGGCAAGACGTGCAGTTATGGAAATACTAACTCAGAATTCATGAAGGGTCGAAGAGTTAAAGTAAATAATGTTTTACCAATGTACACCTGAAGATAAGTATGCCAAAATAAGTAATAAAAAAAAATGTGAAATTTTCCCGTTGGATGCCTGGTGATTTGACTGCTGGTTAAGCAATTCTAGATAGGTATTAGTTGGATGTTTAAAATAAATTTTAGACAAGCATTTGAGGAGTTTCTAAAAAGTTTCTAAATGTGGTAGTTAAATTGCCAGTCCATGCTGTCAGCTTGTTAACATTGTAACTTATTGAAGATTAAATTATGTTGTTACCTTTAGTTTCATTTTGCTGCACATTTCATCACTTTTATTTTAAGATGAGCACGTTAACTAGGACTCAAATGGAAAACAAATTCGACACCTATTTTCTACTTATATTGACTTACTAAAGCCATCATATCATTTATGGTATATGGAGGGTACTAAATTACATTTTGAACGTCGCATTCATACATAACATCCCTATGTGAGGAAAACGAAAACCAACAGTAATCAGGTAGTGGTATCGCTGAAATAGCTTGCTGTATATTTTCCATTGGATTAGAATAAAGATTAAATTGGCACAGTTACATGTGAATATAAAAGGTGTGTCACAGAAGACTGTTGGTGACTGTTTCAATAATAATTAATGTGTTAAATTACACTCATAGCTAATGCAGTAGAAAACAGCAGACATAAATGTAATTTCATACAAAGTTATGTTAATTTTAAGATAAAGCAAAAACTGTGCACACTATTCAGTCTAAGAAGTTACATAATGCAATTGCAAACATCACAAGCAAAGAGCTTATAAATAAGAGGAATTAAGGAAGTAACAATGCAAACTTAATACCCACTAAATGCACTAGAACATTTCTGGTGCATATTAACTTGAGTTCGTTATGCCAAAATCCAGTAGAAACTAAGGAAACAAAGTTGTTTTGATATTAAAACCAGAGAACATTTTAGATGCATAATAAAGACAAAGGTTGTTTTGAGTAATTAAGATCTTAGTTTCCATAATTTAAACAATATACAATGTTATATTTCCTAAAACTAATATTCTCCAGCAAACAAATATATTTTGCAGTCACCATCCCAAACTTGGCAGCAATGAAAGAAACAATAATGCAAAATGCAAGTATATAATGTCAGGTTCGATTATAGTTTTAGGTATATGTATGATAGTTGTTGTTTTAGAAGCAGGTAGATGTAGTTTAGGTTAAGGTCAAGTTAGATATAGGTTAAGCCATTAAAGGTGTTAGATGCAGAGCAATTTAGGAGAGTTGTGGGGTTAGGTGGGTGTAGCTGCAAGTAATTGACTACATTTTAGTACAGAAGAAATAGGTTACCTATACCTAATCGAAGTGTGCCCTAAATTGAATTTACGAGGTGTGATCAAACATATTAGAACTTGCCTCGGAAAATAAACAAAATAAGAAATTGGCCACTTACGGCTATGGTGACACTGTCCCTTTCAACCCTTGAAAGTCGTGTCTCGCTGAATGGACACACTTGTCCCAGTGCCTTTTCCACTGCTCAAAGCATTTATTAAAGTCTTCTTTCTTGGTACGAATCAGTTCGGCCATCTCTGTATGTTGATTACCTCCACATCCTCAAATCCTTTTCCTTTTGAGGTTATTTTAGTTTTCAAAAACAGAAAAAATTAATTAGGACAGATATGATGAATATGGACACTGCTGGATTTTGGGGATATCGTGCTTCACCAAAAACTGCTGCACCACCTGGTGTGAGTGGGCCAAACCATTGTCGTGGTGGATTTGCTGGTCACAGGCCTGCCACAGTGTCAGCCTCTTGTATCAACTGCTTGTTGAGTGTTTGTCCTATTAGAATGTACTCATGATGAACAATGTCCTCATGGTAATAATAATACTAAAAAAAAGACAACATCATTTTGACATTGCTTGCACTTCGTGAGCTTGTTTTGGCCAGGAGTTTTCCATTAAGATTATACGGCTTTTGTCTCCAGATCGTAGCCAAAATCCATGTTTTATCTCATGTTATTATCTCTGTAAAACAATATTCATTTTCTGCACATTCATACGAGTCAACTGCAGTTGAACACGGTTTCTCTTTCTGCTCATCCGTCAGCAGTCTCTGAATGATTTTTGCCACAACACACCTTGTGTTTAAATTTTCTATAAAAATGGTCTGAACTGACCCAAAAGAAATGATCAAATTATAAGAAGTTTCTCTAATCGCTGTAGTATTCTATAAAAGGCCTTTATGATATTTAAATGCAGTTCGGCTATTACTATTTAATAATCAAGATATTTACTTTACTGNGGAGGAACCTACTCAATATATACGAGATTCTTAAACTCGGGGTCTTGACATATAGAACACTACAAGTTATTTACTTAGTATAATAATTTTATAAGGTGCAGATAAATGCCAAAGTCACACTTTGTCATACAACCAGGAGTGGCCTGCTCCAACCTTTCCTTGAGCCCAAAATATGAATAAAGAACATACATATAGTTTACGAGTCGTAGTATGCAGACTAATAATTGATTCAACACAGTGGTTACATCAAGCTAACATTAACTACTTTGCTCACAGATTATTAAGTTGAGACAAATAGCACACTGTGATAACTTTTAGCTCAAAACTTAAATAACTATAATTAACTCGTTTATGTACGAGTATATTGGAACTCAGACACAAACCATTAGCAGGTCACACATTCTCTATAAATTCAAGGTTGAGTGCATAGTATGCATGATAACTGAGCCTTGCTCAGCCGATGTGAATAATAACGGTAAGAACGACACAGCACATTCCAAGTACGGGAAGGAAAATCAAGTACAAGACAAAAGTTAGTGAAATAAAAGAATGTGATATTATTCGTTTCTTTTCAGACAAAACCACACTCTTTTACAAGAAGGGAATGACTGGCACCTGTATATGATCAACCAACGAGCATAACCAAGATTTCAAATTAATAACTTGCATTCAAAATTGATACGTAGAAGTAGAATGCCAAAGAATTCAGAGATTATAAATTACAATAGAATGCAACTCGCGTTGAAATAATATGTTGATAGGCTAATCTGTGGAATCAGACCTCATATAAATAATCCTTAAAATAAATAAATAAAAGAATGGTTTACCCACTGTTACTTACAACACCATACTTCATCAGAGGCAATCAAGGCTACGGTTCAAATGCAGCTCAATCAAGTTCGTCAAAGACGAACCGGTTAACAAACCAGGACTATATCAGAAGAGCCCTTTCTTGCCTCCCGCTCCTAACTTTATTGTTCGGAAACCACCACGGTGGCAAATACCTGAAGAGGTAAATAAACTTATGCGAGGCTCCAAGAATCCTATAGACAAATTCTTTAACTAGCTGAGTTGCTAATACTGCGACATAACGGAAGCAGTGACTTCCGTTGGCATTCTGACAGAGCGAGAATACTAATACATGAAATGAATACAAGATCAAGATGTGTGATTCCCAAAATTCGCAACTAATTAGGGTTAAACCACCCTTCCTACATCGGAAGTCTTTGATCTTCATTCACGATTTGTCTTGCGTGCTGAAATTACTTCTTGGTTCCTGCTTGTGCTAGACCTCGTCACCAAACTACTAACATTCGGCCATCTTTGAGCTGATGACACCACTCATGAAATTGAGTTCTTCCCATTGTTTCTACACCTAAACTAGTTTTAGTTGCCGATAAGTCTGTGTAAACGAATGTCCCAAGTTTCTGGCAAAATTAGGTTCAAATTATTTGCTCAACTTTTCAGTCATCTTGAAAACACTCGACATGCAACAAACACGCCGTGTAATGTTGTACAGAAAGAAAGATAGTGAAAGGACGGGAAGACTGAGCAAGTTGACATGCCAGGCACGTGCACGGGAGGTTTTTAGGTTAGAGTCTGCTGAACCGGACATCAGTCAGCTATTGCATCATTCAAAAGTTACTAATGCTATAAAAGTTCGGATAATTTTAATCAGACCTCGTATAAAGTTTTTAGTTTCTGTTGGAAATTTAACTTTTTGGGCACACAAATCATATTCATAGACATAAAACAGTTTTTAGTACATTTGCCAATTATGCAATGCTCCCTGTTAATAATGATCTCTTTGTACCCTTCAGTTTTGTAATTATAAGAGAACAGTAGATATTTAGTAGCTGTAATCGACTGTTTGGCCACACCTAGCTTAAAAGGAGGAAACAGCTTTGATAAATGAGGGTTTAGTGGAAAAAATGCACTTGCAGTGGATGTCCTGCATGTAGGTGCTGTATAACCAGACTATTTTAACTATTTAATTTTCATGATATCTTGTGTTTTAGTATTATTGCTTTATTATCTTCTGAAACACTTGCACATTTAAGACTANTTTTACTCGAATCAACACATTTTATTGTTTTTGTTGTAACAAGTTCTACCTCCTTTTCGTGTTTTAATTTTAAAACTTCTCAAAACTGACTTAGAACAGTATGGTTCTATATCATTTAAGGGGACCATGTACCATGTGTTAATTATTGGGCATACGTAGTGAACTTTATGTACCTTTTTCTCAGGATGTACTTATCACAGGCAAATGAAATTTGATGAGTGTATTTATGAAGCCCCAACAAAGCCTAATGGGCATTATCAGCCCTTAGGTTCAAAATTCTTCAATGTTATAACAATTTAAATAATTGCATTAATTATTTACAATAATATGCTGATAAAAAAATCATATTCCTATTGTGGAACAGGGTATTACCACAAAAGGTATATATATTGTTCCCTAAAAATTTCAAACCAATTGGGTCTAGTAGTTTTTGAGAAAAAAGTACATAAAGCTTGAAAAACATGTTTTATGGGAATAATGAGTTAAAAATTAGTTAGCATACCACTCACCTAACAAAGGAAAACCAGACTTTTAAAACTGGCCAGCACCAATATGTTTCATCCTTTTCTTTCAAATTCCTCTTTCTGCCTTGCTTCTTCAACACTGTAGATCCTTTGGCAGCTTGAAATATTTTCTTTTCAACACTGTCTATTCTCACACGGTCATTCTCAGAACGGTTTTTACAAAGTTTACACCTGGTTTACCCCCATACTTTCAATCACTCGAAGCTTAGACCTGTTCCCTTCTTTGAAATGAAGTAGTGGACAGACAGTTTCAGAGTGTTTATGTTGCAGAAAGTGGATTTTGGTGCCCTCTGCCAAATCACACTGGAAACTTTCATTCGGATTTGGAGTCCATCCTAGAAGGTGCTTTTTCAAAGATCTTTGTTTGTGATTGCACAAAAAATGGGTTTGATAGCATCCATGACTGCCTCTGGTAATCTATGTTTATGGGTGTACAGTGGCAATCAAATGTTTTTGACATCTGACATTTTGCGGCATAAAGTATTTTCCGCTGTTATTAGAAACATATTCCAAATGGCAAAAAGTTACCTTAGTCCAATAGCAATCAATTGCCAACACTTGATTTAAAAAAAAACTCGTTGCTAGGATATGCGAGTAATCCGCACAACAACGCGAGAGCAAATGTTTGTCTTGGGTCACAGTCGCCCAGTTGCATACTTTTTTTTTTATTTTTATATTTGGAGTTTTTTGTGTAGGTCAATTATGGCCAACACTGCCAAGACTTTGTCTGATGAGACCCTCAGGCCGATTGTCGAAGCTGAGAAGACCAGATGGATCCACAACGACGTAGCAAAGCAGTTCCATTGCTCCCAAATGGCTGTATCCACTATCTTTAAGTACAAGAACGGGGAGGTCTCTCGGATAAGAAACAAAGAGTTCGCCCACGCAAGATCACTACCCGGCTTGACTGCATATTCATTAAAAAATCAACGACGAACATCGACAAGAATACCGTCGATATTGCCCGTGAACTGAATGACGAATACGATGTCAAAACTAGCCGACACACTGTAGAACGACGGCTGCGAGCCACTGGACTCAATGGACGTGTTCCTGTGAAGAAGCCATGGATTAACACCAAGAACCGCAAGGTCCGATTCCAGTTCGCAAAGGATCATCTTGAGTGGGGTTCCCGAGAATGGTAAAAAATACTTTGATTAGATGAATCCAAGTTCCTACAGTTTGAAAGTGACGGAAAACGCTATATTCGACGCCCAACCGGTGAAAGAAACAATTCCTGGTACCAGTTGCAGACTGTCAAACACTGATGGCGGTGTTATGGTCTGGGGCTAATTTTCTTCCTCTGGCATAGGTCCCTTGCATCATGTAGAGGACATTATGAACGCTCCAAAATGCAAAGACATCATGGCCGATGTCATGTTACCATTCACTTGCCTGAAGATGGATCTTGGCTGGCAGTTCCAATAGGACAACGATCCTTAGCACATCTCTCGACTTTTCAGGGACAGGTTTGCAGACAATCAAATGCGAGTTCTGGAATGGCCAAGTCAATCACCCGACCTCAATCCCATTGAGCATCTTTGGAATGTGCTTGGACGACGTGTGGGACGCCGAACGCACTCCAGCAAGGTCGAACTCTTTACGAATTTGGAAAACGAATGCTCCACCATTCCAGTCTATGTTTTGAACACATTCATCATAGAGTCCATGCCCCTTCGTTGTGCAGCGGTTATAAAGGCCAAAGGATACGCAACTAAATATTAGTTTCTCGTTCGATATTTGATGGGTTTTTGCATTATTTGAGTTGTATTTGTGGAAGGATAAAGGTTTGGTCAAAAACATTTGCTCTTGCGTTTTTGTGCGGATTACTCGCATATCCTAGCAACGAGCTTTTTCGAAAATCAAGTGTTGGCAATTGATTGCCATTGTACTAAGGTAACTTTTTGCCTTTGGAACTATGTTTCTATTAACAGCGGAAAATACTTTATGCCGCAAAATGTCAGATGTCAAAGACATTTGATCACCACTGTATGTATTCCCAGTAAACTGTTGTGTTGTAATGGCACCAGCTGTTCTGACCTTTGGGGCACAAGTTGTGGCATGGTTTTTCATCCGATGACAACTTGTGAAAGTATATAGCCCAGATGGCTTTTCTCATATCTTCAACATTATTTGTTTCCCCTTATTACCTTTCCAAAATAGTACTGCAAGTTTTTTTTATTTCTTGTAGGGTAAGTCTCCCTGCACCAGTCAGAGCTTTACCATCACAAAGTCTCCTACCTCTCATAGTTAAAACAAGTTGCCGGAGCCGTGAGCCTAATCGTTTNTGAACATGCCCCACACATTCAAGCTTCTCCACCTGGCACTGATTTCCNTAGGTATTTTGCTTTTGAACAGCTAGGTATCCTTTACTATCCCCATCTCCTAAATAACACTTCTATCACAGATTTCTTTTGTCTTTGGACCTGCCGAAAGCTGTGCAAAACACCATGTACCTCCATTCCCCCACTTGGTCCCTTGAAGGTTTGTTGGCAGTTGTTTACAGGTATTTGTCTGTTTTTCTGGTTAACACTTCTCTTTCTACGTACCACTTTATCACAAACTGAACAGTACTTAATGCAGAACACTAAATCCAGAACTTTTCCTGTATCCATATTAAGCATAGTGGTGACCCCATTCCTTGATGCAAAGCCCCTCTTCTGCCATGACCCGTCACAGCTTACAGCTACATCCTTATCATCCTCATTTATTTTTAACACTTCCTCATCTGCTTTTATCATACATTCCTCAGCAAGCTCTTCAACCTTAGGCAGCAAGTGCTCATATGTGGTGGTGAATCTAGTTGGAGGAGGAGGCAAGTCCATTACTGCACATAAAGCATGCACTGCCTCCCTTCCTTTCCCTATTGTTCTCATTCTATATGCTTGCCTAATATTTATGTCATACCCATTTTTCATTTTTGTTGAGCTTTTGAAAGGTATAACCACAACTGTTACATCCTACAACAAACTTGCAACACATACCCATTCTTCTATAATCTTTTGTCAACTGAAGCTGTCCTACTTTACACTGGGAACACACACATATTATTTGGAACACCTCACACAAAATAGATAAATCAAAAATTGTATTCCCCTGTGGCAGGCTATCCATGTCATAATCGTCACCACCAATTTTCCTTTTGGCTGTACTATCAGGTGTACTGACACAAACTAGCTTGTCACTTTGTTTACATTGGGCACAGGGCCCTGGTGATTGTTCCAATGTCTGTTCAGCATTAGGCCGACTATCATGTGCACCAAAACTAATGTTTAGACTCTCCTCACACTTATTTCACTCTTTATATTGATTTCCCCTAAACTTACACTTCTTATAAACCTTCGTTGAACGAGGCATACTCACTATTATCAAAAATACACTTTCAAAACTCTCAGAACAAATGTAAACACCAAACAAACTCAACAAAGCATGGAAACCATGAGGCAAACAAAACACTGGCGATATCTCTATGGCAGAAACAATGTCGATACGAATGGCAATCGTCCAAACACCCAAAAATGCAATAAAATCGCTAAACAATGCACTTTTGCACTATAAAAAAAAACAGCTGAGAGCAGCAGCAATTTTCAAATATCAGGCATGCCATTTTCCTTTAAAAGACCAATTTAAAGGGATTAAAGTGGGCAGATTTAAAAAAATATTGTATTTTTGGAAACTTCAAACTGCCTTCATTTACGATTTATCTAAATCTAAAAACCGTTTTTTGACCAATATTAATGGTACATTTCTGTAATGGTTTTCTACATTTAAATTCTATTTATTGTGCTTCATAATATTTATCTAACTACTGACTATTTTTCAGATGTATTACAAGGATGGTTTCCCTAAGAGTGAGCTCCAGGAATTTATAACAGCTCACCCAGGAGATATTAATGCTGGCTTTATCAGAAGCCCTGGTTTATCACTGAGTAATCTTGTGAGCAAACTGTCAAGCTGCTGCAAAAGGTAAGTATGTTATTAGTGTTGAAGCAATACACATATTACTAATATGAGTATCTTTGTGTTTTTCTCTTTGTCTATGAAATTCAGAAATATCCTAACGTAGCACGGTTAGAAGGATTCGTTAAAGTACTTAAGGG